>JAJOOR010006433.1:0-41535 GCA_036250505.1 Solanum acaule
CAAAAATATTTTCAATTTCAAAATTTCATTTTTTTTCACCCCTACCCAGCCCCCACACCCCACCCAGCCCCCACCTCACCCCTCACCCCTACCCCCCCACCCCCTATCACCCCCCTCCAAAAAAAATTTAAGTTTATTTTTAAAAAATATTTTCAATTTTAAAAATTATTTTCTACTCTATTAAAAATGAAAGATATTTCTCAAAAAAAAAATTCATTCATAAATCAAACACAAAATCTTTTCCGGAAAATATTTTCTACTCACCAACCAAACATGAGAAAATAAGTCAAAAATCAACTTGTTTTCCAGGAAAACATTTTCCTTCATACCAAACACGTAAGTCATAAACTTCAATTTCATTTGGATATCTCAACTAAAGACTTGTACCTATTTAACATACATTTACGATATCCTTCATTTGTCCAACAATATTTGTCCACTATTGACTTTGCATACTTTTTAAGAAATTACAAATAAAAGGATAATTTTACTATTTCACCTTTTGAATATAATAAATATCATGCCTTGAAAAATACAATACGGAAATGACTATAATTAATGATAAGGATAAATTAGAAATTAAGTGTAAAATTATTCATTGATTTCATAAAATGAACAAGTATTGTTGGATATCCCAAAATAGTATAGTGGACAACTATTGTTGGACGAAGGAAGTAATAATTAGAAAGACATCTGTTAGAAAATAGGATGGGATAGATATAATGACTTTGATTAAATTTGGGAGTTAGGGAAAGTGTTTGGTAAGTATCTTTTCATAAGAGTTGTTTGAACCACCATCTACTGAATTCTTTCCATATTCCACTTTTTGATATATAGGGCATTGAATTCAACAGAAATTTGAAGCATAAATAGATTTTGAACTTACTCAAATAAAACAAGCATAAGGTCAATCAAATAAATAATATTTTGCGAATACTATAGTCTTTCAACAACAAAGAGATTTCAAAGGTTAAAAATTGGTTAGCTAACGACCAATTAATTTATTGAATGGAAATATTTGGTGAAAATGTTGGTGAGAACAACACAAAATTTCTTTCTCATCATGGTAAAGTAAGAATCATACTTGGAATCCTTGAGGTTTAAACAATCCTCACAACAATGACTAAAGTGGCCTATTACAAGTAGTGCTTCTTAACTTATAAATCAAGTATCTTATAATTCTCCAATGTGACAAACTAGTTTTTAAATTTCCACAAGATTCCATCAGATGCCAACTTTTTAACTTTTTACTAGAAACAATTTTGTACTTGAACATCTCTTTTTCTTAAAAAAATAAAATAAATGTGATATGTTTACTTATATGAGAAGCATAGCATCTATACACTATTATAACCCCTTTGTCCAAAAAGAATCTACAGATTAAATGTCATGTCCAACTTGTTATGCATTAAGAAAGTTGGCTACTTTAGACAACCAAATTAAGAATGTATTCCTGGTCCGTTTCATTTTACTTGACTCATTTATTAAAAATAAATATTTTTTTATTTGTTCATTTTAGCAACAAAATAAAAAGATTTAAAAATCATGTTCCACTTAATATTAAATAATTACATAAAATAGTAATAGTCAAATTTAAAGTTTCAAAATATCATTAATAAAATTAATTTGATAAATAAACCTTTAATCAAATCTTTTTTAAAGGATATACCATATTAACATAGGTCAAAGTAATATGAAACGGATGAATATGTTTTCAATATTACTGCAAGTATTTAATTATACTCCCATCTCCATGCTATGAGGCGTGGCGTGTCAATTAGCTAATGACTTAAGAGGTGTTATTTGAGCTAAACGGTATTTTCAATTTAAGCAGCTTTAATTTGAACTAGTTAAGCTCCTTAATTAATTATTTTCTTAATGAGGAAAGTTGGATAAGGCTAATTAATCATTCGTCGAGTGACAAGTGTTTAATGGATATTTACAAAATTAACACAGTTTATTTTGTATGGAAATGAATTGTCTGAAAAAGAACCAAAAAGGGGGAAATTGATTACTTCTTAAATAAGTAAACTTACACAATTATTATTTTCTTTTCTTTTGCTGAATTTGAGTTTCTCACGTTAAAAAACTTACTCCCTCCTCCTAATTTACGTGGTGGTATTGATACGACAAAAAAAGACTTTATTTTAAATATTTGTATGATTACAAATTATCTCATAAAAAATAAATTATTCTATCTCTTTTATTTGTCCTGTTGCATTTTACACTCTTTCTTACTAAAGTTTACTATTTGCTAAATTTTGAATGTCCTTTTTATTATTATTATTTTTTATCTGTTGTCCAGTATTCGTATTGAAGTCAGACTAAATTTGAATTTGCACTGGAAAGTGTTACATTAATGGTAAAACGCTCCCTAACAAAAGCAAATACATACTCAAGGGGACCCGAATCGAATTGGATAACTCAGATTAAGTATGAAAAAGTATTTATTATTATACCACAATCCTTATTGATTTAATTATGCATGTTTTGCTTAGTTTTGCATAGAGTTATTTTATTTTATCTTGTGAGGATATAGAAATTAAGTGCAATGCAACATGGGAAGATGATAGACAGGGGTTGGTTGCCTGCAAGCAAATTGTAATTGATGACGTGCAAGTGGGTGTTGTGTTGTTTTATTGTTGGCTTTCATGATCTTTATTTGAACATATAAAAAATATTATTTTGAAAAAAGATTCAGCCACACAGCCAAGTGTAGATTGTTAATTGGAGATTTTGTGTGTGGTATGATTAATAAATGATCCCACTTTGTAGAAGAATGCATTTATTAAGTGGACAAACTAAATTTGCGTTACAGGGACAGCTAGACATTTAGTTGGGCATGTACTCACGTTTGTACTTGCACTTAATTCCCAATCATATGATACTGCTAAGTACGAGGGGTGAAGTAATAAATACTTTTTCATACTTCGTTAGAGTTTTGAGCTACGAGCTTTAAGATTATAGTAATCTTTGGAGAGAGTAACTGTCTCGCTCTCCTCCTTTCATAGTGATCTTGTTTACGTGAATTTACATTAATCGATTTTCATAACGACTTAAGGAATATATTTAGCCATTCATTTTATTTTTTTTCCTTATATCACTTAGAAAGGTTTAGAAACCTTTTCCTATTGTAATAAAATGTAACGTGGTCTTGTCTTTAGCTTAGCCATTGTGTGGTTGACAATTTTGTGGGCAATGACTCTAACATCACACCGTTATTTGGCAAATAAAATAGACACAGCTACCAAATTATATTTTAAGTTGGCAAAGAGCATACGTGTAAATTTCCTTAGTCGGTGTTTGAAGTCTGACTAGGAACTTTGATTAAATTCAAATCACACATTGTAGGGCTAATTCTGGGGTGACGCTTCCAACGAAAAAAAAATCCATATCTAGGGCTTAAATTCGAGATCTCTTGGGTGAAGCGATCTCACCACTACACCAATCCAGGTTGGTCATACGTGTGGAAGTTGGGTATGGTAGATTGGATTGGGTTAAAACTTTTGATTTTGCGTACAGATAATTTGTTGACGATTAAATTAGGACTTATTTTATACACATGTTGCTTTCTTACTTTTTGTTATTAGGTATTTCCCCTTTTGATGGACTTTGAATTTGGTCAGCCTTTGACATATGTACTTATCCACTTCTTTTTATAGGAGAAGTATTTGACATTTAACGAAGTCATTTCTCCAATTGAAGTTTGCTTTGGAGTTGAATTGAGAGTCTATTGAGGCACTACTTTAAAAAATTGAAATTAGCTATGAATTTTGTTGTTGGTTCGTCGTTATTTTGCTCCTCTAACAAAAATCTATTGCTAAGTAGGATTAGTGATAAATTTTGTTGTTTAGCTACAAAATTTGTCAGTTGTTAAATCTAGTTTTTTTTAGTAGTGGGAATAACATTGTTATCTTATAAAAGTAGGAATAAGGTCTATATATATTTTATTCTTTGCAATTTCCACTAATACAGTTACGTTGAGTATAATATTATTGTTGTAAGTTTACATATGAATTTTTGAAATTATGTTGAAAAATAGCTATTAAGGATTAGATTGTAAACTCTTTAAGGATCTTCAGTGTGATTACAACATCTTGCCAGACAGTTTAAATAATTTAGTGGTAACATAATATATATTTGCCCCAAGAAATCTTATAGACAATCTTTATGGGACCATTTTTTTTTTTCTTATTTTTTTTTTCTATGAAGATGTGGGGTTAGGTGCGCCAGACCACCAAATCTAATGTCTATTCAATAAAAAAATTGTTTTATTTTTAATTTGAGGTTTAAGACCCTTTTCTTAACTATTTATGCGTTACGGTAAAGAACAATTGTTTACTTTCAAGTTTGGTTATTTTCAAAAATGGTCATACAAATATGAAAGCATTTTGCAATTTACATTTTCAGTGCATATTAGTTAAACTCAAAAATCACCATGAGAAGGGAGAAGTGTCACTTTTAATGGTCCTATCTCCACTGAATTCGGGTCGACTTTCCCTTAATAGTGAATTTGCAACCATTCTCTGCCCCGAATTTTCAATTCTTCCTCAATGTGTCACTTTCTCCATCGCCTTCTGTTGTATTGTACGGCATGAGTTTGTTCACTGTAATTGTTTCATCTGTTGCTGCTTCTAATTGTGATCCATCTCTCATCATCATTCCATCTCCAATTTAATTCTCCTGAATTCGAACACAATTCTCTTACCCTTTGCAGGGGAGAGCTAACTGTTTGTAATATTGTAGAATCCATAGTTTCTGATTCCTCCACGGAATTCCATATGTCTTGATCAAGAATGCTTGTTGGAGAACTCGTCACAAAATTCTGATTTGAATTCGAATTCAAATTGAATTCTTCAAGAAATGTATGTTTGAGGAGTTGTTTAGCTGTCCATCTTTCTTTTGGATCTCTTCTTAAGCATTTGCTTAAGAAATCCCTTGCTTGTAAGGACAAGAATTTTGGGATTTCAGGGGATTGCCCTGAAAATGCAATTTTGTAAAGCAATGAAGCTGCATTTGTCACATTATTAGTCCATGGTGATCCACCAGTGACCATTTCAATAATTGTACATCCCAATCCCCAAATATCTGCTGGACACCCCTGTTCTTCCCCACGTGCTACCTCTGGTGCCATGAACATCGGCGTTCCTCCAATTAGTTCGGCACCTGCCGGATCAATCCACCTGGCACAACCAAAATCAGCAATTTTGGCACCGGTTTTACCTAACAAAATATTCTGCCCCTTAATATCACAATGTGCTATGCCACCTGAATGTAGGTATTCTAGTCCTTTTAAAATTTGCTTCGTATAATACCCGATCAACGGCTCATTGATCCGACCACCCTGTTTCCGAATTTCATCGGAAAGTGTACCATCCGGCATATACTCCATCATAAGATTAAAGATAAGTTTGTCATTCTCTTTTGTAACATCATACCCCTTGTAGCTAACTACATAAGAGGAGCTCAATTGGGACAGAATTTTCTGCTCCTTTTGTAATAACTGTGACTGGGATAGCTCCACTGACTTGACAGCAAAGACCTCATCGGAGAAATGTGACTTAGCGACGGAGACAGCGGCAGTGGATCCATGGCCAATGGTATGGCCTCTAGTCCAATCCATTTCAGAAGACGAAAGTTGGTTGTAAATGTAAGAGCTTTAGAAAGTGTAATGTAATGTTTGTGGTTGGAGCTGCAACAGAGGAGTATTAGTATATATATAATGGAGAGGGTGAATGTCCAAAGACTCCAAATTAGTTGGGTAGAGCTTAGGTGGCCTCACTTTTCTCTTTAAAAGGTTTCGTTTACTTTAACGGAAATTCAAAAACGTGGCTAAATGCTTGTGGCCATACAGTAGGGTAAGATTGGACGGGTTATTGACCCGCTAATTCATTAGCTCAACTTATTTCAATTCATTAAAAATTGGGTTGATTTGTAACTCAAATTGACTCATGAAAAATCTTGTCAAAATATTTTTAAAAAACTTTTTTTCAATTTGATATGTTGTATAAAGTCATAATAAAGAAAAAAATATATAATTTTATTAGGTACTAAAATAGTTTAAAAGAACAAATGAAACAATTAAGCTTAGTAAAAATGAGTTGAGTTGGGTCTTGACCCGTAATGTATTCCATTACCTAACTCATTTTGACCTAAGCAAATTTGGACCGAATTGGGTCTTAACCCGATTATTGTCTTAATTCATTATAACTCGTCGAAATTTAACTCAACCCACCCAATTGACACCCTACCACGGCAGGTTGAGTACTTTGAAAGACTACAATTACTTCACCAATTGGGTTGCCGCCATGGCCCATGGGACATGCCATGATAATATTAAAATGAGTTTTAACTTCTACACATTCAGAAGCTTAAAAAAAACATGTATTTTTACACAATAGTTTAGTCTTTCAAGCTTAATTTCAAAGGAAAAAGGTGGTTAACGCCTTAACGGCCAATTTAATTATTGAAATGGAGACAAGAACATATTTGAAGAAAAAAGGGATTAAAGTGTTGGTAATGACATGATAATTACTTTTAAATGTGAATAATTAAGTATGATCTCCTTCTAGAACAACAATAAAAATGTGATTTCTTGTCATTCTAAAGGAAGAATCATATTTGGTATCCTTGCAGTTTAAACCATTTCCAAAAAGTGACTAAAAGTGGCCCATTACTACTACTTAGTGGTTCTTAACTTCTAAATCAAGTCTCTGATGTGGCAAAATAATTTTTTTAATCTCTTTTTTTTTTTTTTTTGCTTTAAAGAAAATATTGGTGCACCAATCAAACATCAAAATTCCACAATAAAATGCCGACTTTTTAACTTAAACTGCATGCCCTTTTCTTTTTACATTATTTTTAAATATATTTTTTTTAGTTATGTTTACTTCTATAAAAAGCATAGCATCTGTGTATTATATAATTGCTCTAGAATTAAGTTAACTTCAGTTGAATGCACATACCAACTTCGGCTAACACTACAATAAAAATAACTTTTAGTGGCAATAAATATACATATTAATAAAGAGAGCTAAGACCTTTAATTTACTGACATTATTTAATTGTGATTGGATTAAATGTCGCTATAGGCTCTAGGGATATTTACAAAGACTGTTAATTGCTGCTAAAAATCTACAAAATTGTAAATATGACAACAAAGAACAATATTTTGATGAGGATAAAGAAAGTGTAAAAAGTTCATTATATTCTTCAGTACAAGTTTGATTAAAGGGGACGTCAAAAGAACAATAAAAGATAAAGGTGTGAAACAAGTTTACAACAAAATTCACCAAAAAGAATAATATGACGCAACAAGTGTGGTTATTTAGTTGTAAAGGTAAAGTAGAAAATCAAAAGATTTACCTCATCACTTAGGAGGCCTCATGACTTATGACACGATATAAGTACAATAACTTAGTTGGATATCATGAGAATAGATTTTAAATATAATTGCAAGCAGAGCGGACCTAGTAGTCCGCATGCGAGTTCAATAAAATTCAGAAAAATATGATGCTATGTATGAATATTTAATTTAGAATCCAATTATTATCACTTAAAATCGTTATGGTATAATTCAAAATTCATAAAGTTGAAAATTACTAGATTCACTTTTGATTACAAATAATTAGTTTATTAATTATATATTCTCCATGTCCAATTGTCCATGACATGCTCCCCATGTATGAAGGTGTGGCGTGTGTGTTAGCTAATTAAGAGGTGTTGTTGGAGCTAAACTATATTATCATTTTATATAAGCACTTTAATTTGGATTAGTTAATTAAGCTCCTTAATTAATTGTTTTCTTAATGAGCTAGGAAATTTGGATGAAGGCTAATTAATCATTCGTCGAGTGACAGGTACTAATGGATATTTACTAAATTAACATATAGTTTTATGGCACATGGTATCTTAAAAAAAGTAAAACATAGAAAGAAAAAGGCACATGAATTAGTCCTTCTCTAATGTTTCTAAACCTTGTGATAGAAAACCAAAAAAGGGGCAATTGATTACATCTTAAATAAACTTACAAAAAAATATTTTTTTTTTCTTTTTACTCCTCTAATTATTGCGGTGTTTGATTGAACACAAAATTTTTAAAAATAAAAAAACATTTGAAGTTTCTCGTTTAAAATAATTATTGATTTTGTATGGACGGAAAATAAAATAAATATGATATTTAAAGTTAAATTATTTTTATATTAAAAATACTTTTTATTTACTTGCATTTTACACCTTCTTAAGAGCATGAAGTGTTTATTTTACTAAGGGAAAAGGGTCAAAAATGCCCTTGTATTACATGAAATTATCAAAAATGTCCTTTGTTCATACTTTGGTCCATTTATGCCTTTACTATTAATGAAATGGGCCAAAAATGCCCTAAAGTTTAACGGAGGCAACGGAAAATACTTAAACCATTTAATTAGTCTTAATTTGCTTACCCTCTTCTCTTTATCCGATGAACCCAATTCCATTTCATTCACAAAATTTATTTTTTTCCTCCTTCAAAACCCTAGTCCCTCGTATAGATTTCTTAAATTAAGACTAATTGATTTGAAATAACAATATTACTAGTAGAAAATAACCAAACCAAACAAATATTTCACATTTACACTTGAAGATCACCTAAAAGTTGAACACACGAAGTACATATCGTCAGTAGTAGTAGTTTTTTCAACGTAATCAGTTGCATCAGAATTTCCTATAACGGAGATTATCGACAATAGTAGTCCCTTGTAAATTGTTGGTACCAGTCAATTCGGAGACATTCTGGTTGGAAACAAGGGAAAACAGAGAAGAGGGTGGAAAAATTAAGATTAATTAAATTGTTTAAGTATTTGATGTTGCCTCCGTTACACCTGAGGGCATTTTTGGCCCATTTCACTAACAGTAAGGGCATAAATGGACCAAAGTATAAACAAATGACATATTTGATCATTTCATATAGTATAAGGGCATATTTTTACACTTTTCCCTTTTACTAATTATTCATATTTACTAAGCATTTAATTCAAATAAATAAGTTTGAGAAATAATTACTTAACAATAAGGGTAAAATGAAAAAAAAAACAATCTATTAATTTAAAGAAAGGAGCTAGTAAAAAGAAAATTTTGTTTTTAATATACTGAATATTATAAGTAAAAAGAAACGAATAAATGATTTGATAGTATATAAGTTATTAAGAATTCAATGCAATGCAACATGGGAAGATGATTGACAGGAGTGGGTTGCCTGCAGGCAATTTATAAATGAGAACATGCAAGTGGGTGTTTTTTGTTTTCCACTGTCTGGTATTCATATTGAAGCTCGATTAAAATTTGGATTTGTACTAGAAAGTCCATATTAGGGGGTAAACCGTTTTCTAATAAAAACAATTCCATACTCTGAGAGACTCAAACTCGAGACTTCTGATAAAAATAAAAAAGTACTTACGACTTCATCACGATCCTAATTTAGTGCAAGTGGATGTTCTATATGTTAATGCATTGTTGTCTTTCACGTCCTCTTTTATTACTACTCCAATATAGTAGTAGTCCAACACTCCAAAGAGGTAGGAACAGAGGTTAGGATCTGTTACAAGAAAACAATTAATGAAATCAATATTCCCTTCTTCGTTTTATATTTGTTGATCATTTTTCATTTTGCACCATGCTTAAGAAATCATAAATAAGAAGATGACTTTATTAATTCACCCCTTAAAAAACTTCTTAAAATTTTACAAACAAATGTAAACACTTTCAAAAAGAATTAATTGAAAGGGTAATATAGGAAAAAATTAATTAAGCTTTCTTGATTAGTAAGGTGATCAAATTTAGTGTAATGATCAACTAATATAGAACGGAGAGAATCGTAATAAAAGAAAAACATAAATATATAGGGAAAAGAAAACTTGTGGTCAATGACCAACTCTTCTCACAAACTAATTAACATGATCTTTAATAAAGAGATAAAAAAATAAATTAAAAGGATTTAGCCAAGTGTGGATTGTTGGTTGTAGATTTTGTGTATGGTATAAATGATCCTCTTTGGTAGAAGAAAGTATTTATTAAGTGAACTAAATAGATTTGCGTTACAAACATTTATATGGACACACCCACGTTTGTACTTGGCACTTGATTCCCAATTATATATTTTGCCTATCTATCATGTGAAGTAACATGTATTTTTTTCATTCTTAATAAGATTTTTTGACTAAAAATTTATATGAATTCAAATTAATCGATTTGAGTTTATTCAATATTATTATTGTTTCTTAAATCAGTTGGAAAGGTTTGGAACCCCTTTCTTCTTGTAATAAAATAAATATTATAACGTGGTCTTGTCTTTTAGCTTACCCCATTGGCCATTTGTGGTTGACAATTTATTATGTAAAATACGCAGAGACACTATTAACAGTGTGGGTTATAAATAATGACTCTTAACACCACTCTTATTTGGCAAATAAAATTGATACAGCTAGGCAAAGAGACATTGTGGAAGTTGTGTTAGGTTGGATTGGGTTAAAAATCACGATGTTACGTATAAATAATTTATTGACAATTAAATGCTACTAAAAATAGAGGCTTAGTTCATCATAAATTAATGAGAAAGTTAACATGAATCAAATAAAATAAAATGAACCGAATTCACGGTCATTTTAAAATATCTCAGCTAGACTCAATATGACACAATAGTGCAATATGTTCTACCTTGAGAGGGTATACTACATTAAATCTTCATAAAATAAAATGGTTTGATTTTTTTTTTTAAAAGGAAAAGTATGACTAGGTACTATATTCTTTGGATACTCCACTTTTTTATATGAAGACAAATTTCCACAAGATTCTATCGTATGCCAATCCTAGTTGGCAGCTTAAGTGGAAGGACAAGTCCACAGGGCTTGCTACGTCATTAAAAATTTTGAATGTTAATTTTTTAGGAATATTTTTTATGTCTTGGAATAATGACGGGGGTAATTTTTATCCTAAAATGTAACAAGGGTATAAGTGGTCCATTTCGCATAGTTAAGGAGCAATTTTGACCCTTTTCCGAAGAAGAAATTGAGTGCTTATTTTATTTTGCAATGGACTGTCGCCGTCCCTATTTACTTGTCAAATAGTATTTCCTAATTTGATTTCTCATTTTACTAGTCATTTTTGACAAATCAAAAATTATTTTTTCTATTATACCCTCAATTTATTATCATTGAATTAATGTGTTTGAAAAATGTAGAGAGTAAATATATTTGGGACCTATAAATTAATAGAGGTAAAATGGTAAACTCAATATATCAATCATTATTTTCTTAATATGTGTGTCAAGTCAAAATTTGACAAGTAAAAAGAGATGGGAGGAGTAGATTTTTATTGTGTAAGCATTCTATCTATCTTATTCTCTTACTCATGCGATCCATTTTTATTTGTTAATATTTGATTTGGCACACCTCTTTAAAAAATACTAAATAGAGGGGTAATTTTACTATATCACCCATATTAATTATAAGTCATCCAAATATTGAAAATATTTAATAAAAAGGAATAAAATAGTTATAAAATGGTAAATTATATCTTGATTTTCTAAATTGAACAAATAAAGTTGGATAATTATTTTTAATATATTAAACTAGTAAAAATGAATGGTGGAATTAGTTACGAATCCAAGTGTTTACAAGTAATTATTTATATTTATTTTAAAGTGATTTAATAGTTTAAAAATTATTTCATCCCGTTATTTTTATTATATAGAAGTTGAATGCAATATGTGAAGATGGTAGACAGGAGTTGGTTGCCGGCAGGCAATTGTAAATGAGGACAAGTGGGTACTATGTTATTTAAGTGTTTGCTTTCACGTTGTTCATACATTATACGATACGTTTAATTTTATTTGTTCACTATAATTTGTCACACTTCAAATAATAAATATATGATAATTTTATTATATTATTTTTCAAATATAATAAATAAAAATCTATTTTTAATATAATAAACAAGTAAAAATAAACGAATAAATGTAGCGGAAGACTCCAAGAGGTAGGAATGGAGGTTAGGATCTTTATTCGAAGAGATCTGAAAGAAAAAGAAAAGATTAACAATCTAATAATGCCAAATGTGGATATGATTGGTTGAAGATTTTTGTGTGTGGTATTGTATTAATATATTGTATTTAGTGAGTAACTAAATTTGCGTCACACGATAGCTACACATTACTCCCTCCGTCTCATTTTATATGTCATCCCTTTTTATAAATAGTTAGATCACAATACTTGTCATTTTATAAAATTTATGCATAAATTACCATATTTTGCCTATAATACTCTTGATAGAAAAGTTAATTAATCTTGTCATTTATTAATAAAGTTGATTTAAGAAAATATTAAATAAGGGTAGAAGGGTAAAGTTATATCATTTCTTAATACAAGTGCAAAGTAAAAATGTAACATATAAAATGGAACGGAGGGAGTACTATTTAGTTGGGCATGTACCCACGTTTGTACTTTGTTGCACTTCCCAATCATAATTTTATCGCCTTTGTATCATGTTTTAATTTGAGAGATAAAGTAATTTTTCATTTTTTTAAATAACATTCTCGAATTTGAGCAATGAAAATGAAGTCATCTTTAATAGACATCATTTTACTTTCATGATAAATTTATCGATATGAATTCAAATTAATTGATTTTTAAGATGAATATCAATTATCAAATGATAAAATAAAAAAATTGTATTTCTCTTCAAATTATTTATTAGTATCTACCTAAATTTTCACTTTGTTGATGATAGTTCGATTTTCCTTAAGAGTATATTTAGCCATTCATTTTTTCTTTTCACTGAGAAAGGTTTGGAAGCCCTTTCCTCTTTTAATAGTATGTCAACATGGTCTTTTGTCTTTAGCTTTTAGCCCTTGTGTGGTTGACAATCATGTCATATGCTGGGATAGCTTTTGGGGTGTGTATCTAAAATGACACATATCATATCATCATATGAAAAATTGGGCGTATCATAGATAGAATTAAGTTTAAACTTAAGAGATTTTTATCTTTTTTAAAAAAATAATATACCAATTGGGCCATTTTATATAAAATTATTTTATTTAACAAATTAAGAGATAATTTTTATTTAGTATTAATCACTCTTATTATTAAATGATTAAATGATTAAATGAAATAATAGTAGTTGAATTTAGATTTCAAAACATAAGTAATCATTGATAATTTAGTAAAATAATCTCTTAAAAAAATATTTTTTAAGATGAATATTAAATCAACAAGGATCAAGTAAATAAAACGGAGGAGGAAGTATATTTTTTGTACACGTGAAATTTATAAAAGTAAGGAACTTGCTTTGCTTTTTGGATTTTAAAGAAAAAGTTAATGTTACGAAACAATCATTTGAAAATATCTCAGCTCTCAAGAAATTTGATATTTTGAGTCTTCACATTACTTCTTTATCTCTTTTTTACCTCACATTTTAAAAAAAATAATATAGAAGCTACTTTTCCAAGTTAAAGCAATAATCATATACTTTGATTTCTAGAGACGTAAAAATTTCTTAAAAATTCAACATTTGCATCATCTTTTTTCCGAAAGCATATTATAAAATTAAAGTTCAAATACTGAATCGGCTCGTAAACAATTATTTATTTTTTCATGTCCAAAGGGGACCTTAAATTCACAAGGGAACTTGGGTGTGATAACATTTTAAAATAGAGTTTAATAAATTTTAGGGTAATATAATTTATTTGCTCCAAGAAATTTTATAGACAATCTTTATGGGACCATTTTTATTTCAATTTATTTTTCTTTTGAAGGTGGGGTTGAAAATTGGACCACCAAATCTATCTCTATCTAATAATTTTTTTGTTTTTTTTTTGTGTGTGTGAGAGAGGTTGAAGTGAACTTTCTTAAGGTTTACAAAAATGATCCATTGTTTGCTTGCACGTTCCGTTATATAAACTATATAAAAGAATGAGTTTAACTAATATTCACTGCCCGTATTCATTTTATAGCTTATGTTGTACTATGCAAAATTTACAGCTCATTGTTACATGAGCTATTCACTACTTCTAATTGTGTTTTTGGTTTGTTTTGAAAATGCCACTTTGATTTGGGTATATATATAATGAACAGTTGGTAGAGCTTAGGTGGCCTCACTTTTTCTCTGTAAAAGTTTGACGATTGCTTTAACGGATATTTAGAACGTGGCTAAATGCTTGTGGCCATACGGCAGCTTGAGTTGTTTGGAGGACTACAATTACTTCACCAATTGGGTTGCTGCCACGTGTCAATAAATGATGTCACAAATAAAAGTGAAAATTTGTTTTAGATATATTGTGACAAGTAAAAGTGAACGAAAGAACAACTTTTACGTTTTCTATTTATTTAGTTAAATACTATGAGGTAGATTGAATTGAGATCCATTGTTTTGAGTGGGTTGTATTGACTTTGAAGATCAAGTTTGGGAGTTAGGGATGGTGTTTGGTAAGTATCTTTTGTTTTTAGTGTAGTTTGAACTACCATATATTGAATGAGTAATTAATGCTAAATGATCAGAAATTTAAAAATTTTATAATATCTGTTTTATTTTAAAATACATTAATCTTTTTTATATTTTTTTAATTAAAAAGTACTAAAGTTAAAAGGGCAAAAATGTTCAAAAAGGTAAAAATAACATAAGTAAAATATCATTCTGGTCAAATTCTGGCCAAATTTTCTGGCCAAAAGGATTTTTCCTTGAATTTCTTTGGATATTCCACTTTTTGATAGGCATTGAATTCAACAGAAATTTGAAGTCAATGAAGTTCTAAATATTTATCCATTAAAATCTACTATTGGATTTTAAACTTCCTAGGAGCGGACAAGCATAAGGTCAATCAAATAAACTGTATTTTCTTCGATTCACTTTATTTGTCATGTTTTATTTTACACTAAGAAAAACATTAACTAGAGGGTAATTTGACTTCCTCCATATTTGTGATTAAGGATAAAAGTAGAAGCAAACAATTAATTATATTTGATTTTTTAAAATGATACTCTTTTGAACCATTTATTTTTAATAACGACGATAAGTAAAATAGATCATAGGGAGTATCTCAGAGATAATTTAGTCTTTTCAATAATAGATATATTTCAAAGGGGAAAAAGAAATCGATCAACGTCCAATTTATTGAATAAGACATTTGAAGAAAAAAGGTACTCCCTCCGTCCCTTTTTAGTTGTCCACTTTAGAAATGACACACAGATTAAGGCAACAATGATTAGCACAGTGAAGTTACAATTTTACCCTTATGACAACTTTTCACTTCAAAATTACAACCACTTCCTTGAATTCAAGTGAAATAAATTGAAGTGTAAATAAGGGTATAATAGGAAAAAATTTGTTGTCCTTTCTTGATTTGTCAAAATGGACAACTAAATAGGGACAACTAAAAAAGGAAATAAGGACAACTAAATAGGGACGGAGGGAGTATTAAAGTTTTGGTAATGACATGATAATTACCTTTAATGAGAATGATTAAGCATGATCACCTTCTAGAACAACAATAAAAATTTGCTTTCTCATCATGCTAAAGCAACAATCAAATTGGAATCCTTGCAGTTTAAACCATTCTCAAACAGTGATTAAAAGGGTCCTATAACTACTATTAGTGGTTCTTAACTTCTAAATCAAGTCTCTCATGTGGCAAAGTAAATTCTTTTTTTCTTAAAAAAAAATTGATGGGAATTTTAGTAGCTGAATTGATTGGCTACCTGAACTCCCACATTATTGATAAGGGTTCGATCCCTCAGTAATTCTCTCCCTATTTCCTCTACCCCACTACAAATTTTTTTTAATAATAAATAAATAAATTGGTGTACCAATCAAACCTCAAATTTCCACAAGATCCCATCAGATGCCAACTTTTTAAACTTTTTACCAATAACAAATTTGTACTTGAACTACATGCTTATTGCATTTTTTTTAAAAAAAATCCATGTTTACTTCTAAAAGAAGCATTGCATCTACTACACATCATAACCTTTTTGTTTGAACAATCTATATAGATTAATGTCCCAAATGGTTACGTATTAAAAAAGTTAGGTACTTTAAGACTGTTAAAATACCAAATTACAGATGTATATAGATTAATGTCCCAATGGTTCCGGCAATTTCCAATAAATATGACATTAACTCAATACTGTAGAGTTTTATTAAAGGAGAAGTTAAGTGAACAATATTTAAATTAGACAAAGAGTGAAGGAAGTTGCAACAAATTTCACCAAAAAAAGTTGAAATTTGGTTTCTAATGATGTTCGATATATGTTTTGAAGCTTAAATTAATTTAGATTTGTATCGCATAAGACCGAAAGAAGTTTGTTACCATTTCCACTAGGGTTTTCTTTTTTAAAAAAAATGGGGGCTGGGGAAGGGGAAATAGAGTGATGATTATAATGTGGGAAATCGAACCCTCATCAACAAAATAAGAGTCAGATAGATAGTCAACCAACTGAGCTATCCAAAAGCCATTAAAAACAAAAGATTTGTTAATAAGTTGTTTTTCATAAGCTAAAAAAAATAATACTACGTACACTATGTAATAACTTTTTTATAACAACACTTTTGGTTATTTAGTCAAACGCAAATTATTATTCTACAATTGACAAAATTGCTACCGTCGAAAGATTTTTTTTTCTTCCCAAAATATTTTTGACAAAATACACTTTCCAAAGTAAATAAATCTCGAAATATTTGGCCAAACACACTATAAGTTCTAGCAGGCAGAAATTATGAAAATATAATTTCAAGTATTATTAATCTTACTTCCATCTCCATGCCATGCTCCCCCATGATGATTAAAAGAAGTTCATGTTTCAGCTAATATATATATTATCGTTTTAAGCAGGTTTAATTTGGATTAGTTAAGCTCCTAGAGTTGATTATTTTCTTAATTTAAATAGGAAAGTTGGATGAAGGCTAATTAACCATTCCTAGAGTGACATGTGTATATTTAGGAAATTAAAAGTTCATTAATCTGGATGGAACATATAGTTTTATGGCACATGGTATCTCTATTAAGCTTTAAAAAAAGCAAAGCAGAAAGGACCATCATTAATTTTACTCCACATGAATGCTCTTATGGTTCATAGACAGGAGTTGGTTATTGTTTAATTGTTGGCTTTCTCATCGTTATTTGTACTTCATTCGTGTCAATTTATGTGTTATCTTTTGACTTCATATAAAATTTAAAAATGAAAAAATAATTCTAAAATTTGGCGTTTAAGATAAACTTTAGACATTTGTGTAATTATGAATATTTTAAAAAAGTAAATAATTAATTTAATATGACAAATAAAATAAATCGGAGGGAGTAATAGTAGTGGAAAACTCGGAGGAGGTAGGAGCAGAGGTTAGGATCTTTATTGAAGAGACAAAAAAAATTAAAAAAAAGTTGAGCCAAGTGTTTTTTATATTGGTTGGAGATTTTGTTTGTGGTATTAATGATCTTCTTTTATAGAATATTTATTAAGTGAACAAACTAAATTTGCGTCACAGGGACAACCAGACATTTAGTTGGGCATGTATTCACGTTTGTACTTGCTCTTAGTTCCCAATCATACTTTTACCTTTAGTATCACATTTCCAAATTCGTTCATTTTTAGTTGCTCATATTTAATTTGACATATTTATTAAAAAGTAATAAAAGCTTGACGTAGATTGAGTCTTTCATTCTTCTTAGCTTATTTCTTTTGTGGTTGATAATTGTCTTGTATAATATACTCTCTTTGCTCATTTTTATTTATATATAATGAATTTTGCATATATTTTTTTAAAATAAAATGAAATGCATATTTTATTCTGATACTCATATTACATGATGTATTGCAAGGATTTTGATTATTTTGATTTTTGTTTACATAGCTTAAAATATAATCTATCTACATCAATTATTTACTTTATTTATGTGTAATTATCTCATAACTGAAGTGTTTATGACTTTTAAGAACACCAATTACGAATTAATTCATCTTAAATTTTTAAAGTGATTACTAATTTAAGATAATTATTTATAATTATCATGACAAATATATTTGAGATGGAAAGAGTAGTAGTCGAATACCTAAAATAGGTTAGAATTTTATTATAAGACAAAAAAAAAAAAGAATCACAAATCTCATGCCAATTGTAGATTGTTGGTTGGAGATTTTGTGTATCGTATAAATGACCTTTTGTAGATGGAAAACATTTATTAAGTGGACTAACTAAATTTGCTAGCTTTGCGTTACAAGGACAGCTACACATTTTGTTGGGCATGTACCCACGTTTGTACTTGTTTGCACTTCCCTATCATTTTATATCATGTCTATCTACTACTATATGTTTTCATATTTCACTTCTTCCCCCTCAAATTAAACGTAGGTGATTGAGTGATAAATATTGTTTTCATTCTTAATTAAAGTTTCGACTTTGAGCTATGAAAAATGAAGTTATTTTCAAAAGAAACTATTTTACTGTATACTTTTAGTGAATTTATGTATACGAATTTAAATTAATCGAGTCTTTTCTGGATGGAACACCAAAAAATAATTAGATCTCTTCAAAAAATTTAAGGAGTAGGTTTAGCCATTCATTTTTTTTTTTTAATTTTTATATCACTTGGAAAGGTTTGAAAGCCCTTTCCTCTTGTAATAATAAAATAAATAATACATAATATGTAACGTGGTATTGTCTTTAGCTTAGCCATTGTGTGGTTGACAATTATGTGGGCAATGACTCTAACATCACTATTATTTGGCAAATAAAAAAGACACAGCTACCAAATTGTATATTTTAAGTTGGCAAAGAGCATTACGTGTGGTAAGTTGGGTATGGTAGATTGGATTGGGTTATCCTTTATGAAACAATCATTTGAAAATATCTCAATTTTCAAGAAATTGATATTTTGAGTCCCACATTATTTCTTATTCCTTTTTATTCACATTTCGAAAAAGATGCACCTACTTTTCCTAGTCGAAAGAAATAATACTCCTTCCATTTAAAAATAATAGTAATACATGGTTTTTTTAGTATGTTAAAAATAATCTGTTTTTTGGTAATATTTTAATTAATACTTCCTCCGTCTAACAATAGTTATTCATTATATTTTTTGGGATGTCCAACAATATTTTGTCCACTTTATGAAATCAATGGATAATTTTACACTTAGTTCTTAATTTACCCTTATCATTATTAATTATAGTTATTTCCTTATTACAGTTTTCAAAACATTGTATTTATTATATTCAATATAGTAAAATTATCATTTTATTTATAGTTTCTTAAAAAATGTGTAAAATCAATAGTGAATAACCGTTGTTGGACAAAGAGAGTAATATGTATGGTGTATATTTTGATCATGGAGATAGACTAGTTAATCCTGTATATTCATAACTTCTCTTATAATTTAATTTATTTAGGCCAAAAATATTATAGTAACATTCTTTATGGGACCATATTATTTTATTTTATTTTTCTATGAAGGTGTGGGGTACCAAATCTATGTGTATCCAATAAAATTGTTTTCTTTTGTGTGCTTTTAAAGACCCTTTCGTCAATTGAATGAATTGAGAGGTCTCTTCAACTGTTTGTGCGTTACAATAATGAACAATTATTTGCTTTCACGTTCGTATTAAAACTCCCCATTATATTCATTAATCATCAAGAAGGGAGCAAAAGAGAAAAGAGAGAATTGTCTAGACTTTTCTTCTTATGATGTAAACGGATTTTCAAGAGGTCTAGTTCTGTTGTGTATTATGTTGAAGAGTCCACATCGAATGAAAAAGAAATGAATGGTTTTTTTATATGACTTTGGATAATTTTTCCGTCATTGAGTTATATTTTGGGGTTGAGTTAGACTAGATTACATTCCTATATAAAAATAAAAAAAAACAGCAGTATGTACTAGCTACTCATTCACTACTACTGCTTCTAATAGTGATCCATCTCTCATCATCATTCCATATCCGCTTTAATTCACTCGAATTCGAACCCAATTCTCTTACCCTTTGCAGAGGAGATTCCGTTGAGCTAACTTTTCGTAGTATTGTAGAATTCATGGTTTCTAATTCCTCTACCGAATTCCATATGTCTTGATCAAGAATGCTTGTTGGTGAGTTTGTTACAGAATCTTGATTTGCCATGGAATTCAAATTCAATTCCTTAAGAAACGGATGTTTGAGGAGCTCTTTAGCTGTCCATCTTTCTTTTGCATCTCTTATCAAGCATTTGCTTAAGAAATCCCTTGCTTGTAAAGAGAGGAATTTAGGAATTTCAGGGGATTGCCCAGAAAATGCAATTTTGTAAAGCAATGAAGCTGCGTTTGTCACATTAGTCCATGGTGATCCACCAGTGGCCATTTCAATAATTGTACATCCCAATCCCCAAATATCTGCTGGACACCCCTGTTCCTCCCCACGCGCCACCTCTGGCGCCATAAACATTGGCGTTCCTCCAATTGGGTTTGCATCACCGTCCGGATCAACCCACCTGGAACAACCAAAATCTGCAATTTTGGCACCCGTTTTACGTAACAAAATGTTGTCCCCCTTTATGTCACAGTGTGCTATGCCCCTTGAATGTAAGTACTCTAATCCTAGCAGAATTTGCTTCGTATAATACACGATCAATTGTTCGTTAATCCGACCACTCTGTTTCCGAATTTCATCGGAAAGTGTGCCGTTCGGCATGTACTCCATCATAAGATTAAAGATGAGTTTATCGTTCTCTTTCGTAACATCATACCCCTTGTAGCTAACTATATAAGGGGAGCTCAATTGGGACAGAATTTTCTGCTCCTTTTGCAACAACTGCGACTGGCATAGCTCCACTGACTTAACAGCAAAAACCTCACCGGACCAAATTGACTTGGCCGCGGAGACGGCAGCAGAGGAGCCGCGGCCTATGGTATGACCTCTGATCCAATCCATTTCAGAATAAGAAATTTGGTTGCAAATAGGAGAAGTGTTTTTGGTTTGTTAGAAGGTGCAACAGAACAAAGATATATATATATAGTAATTTTGTCTCCAAATTAGTTGGCCTTACTTTTTCTCTTTAAATTTTTTTTACAATGTGGCAAAATGCTTGTGGCTATACGGCAGTTTGAGTAGGCTGGAAGAGTGGCATGACTTGGCCATCTGGGATGTCGCCACGTGGTGAGCTATGGTCAACTTAATAGTTTAGTTTATCTTTTTTAGAAAAGAAGTTGGATAGGGGTAGATTGGATTGGATAGGGATCTTTTGATCAGTATTTGGGAGTTTGTTGTTTTGTTCATATCTTTGGATATTCCATTTTTTGATGGGCAATGAATGCAATTGGAGTTTATTCACTAAAGTTTACCATTACATTTTAATTTAAACATCTTATAAGCAGACAAGTATAAGGTCAATCAAAGTAAAAATATCTTAAAGATATTAGTCTATCAACAAGAGACATATTAAAGAGTTAGTATCATTCTTGGTCACTCAACTAAAGTGTTTTAATATCAAAATCACTCAACTTGATTCTTGTTTCAAAAGTAACTCAACTATAAATGTTTTACTTACAAAATCAATCAACTTTGATTTTTACTTCAAAAGTCATTTAACTAGAATTGTTTTACTGACAAAGTCACTCAACTATACTCAACTGTAAGTTAACCATTTATAGTTGAGTGACTTTTGAAGTAAAAATCAAGGTTGAGTAACTTTGAAAGTAAAATGCATATAATTGAGTGACTTTTAAAGTAAAAATTAAAGTTAAATGACTTTCTGTGATAAAACTTTTTAATTAAATAACCATGAGGTATTAACTCCATATCAAATGGGAAAAAAGGTTAATAATTATTAGTTGAATGAAGAGAATGAAGGCATTTGTTGAAGAGAATTAAAATTAGATAATTACCATTGCTAAACCCTACTTCGAATATTTTATCTTTTGAGTTGAGGGTCTATTGAAAACCGTTTCTCTATTCTGCAAAGTTAAGGGTAAAGTCTTGTTAAAATTTTACTACTTTCAAATTTCACTTGTGAAACTATACTGAATATGTTATTGCATTAAAAATGATCGTTATAGCTATTTTAAAAGCCATGATGACCTTCTGGAACAATACCAAGATTTGCTTTCTCATCATGCTAAAGTTAGAATCATACTTGGAATCCTTGAGGTTTAAACAATTTTCAGAACAGTGACCTATTATATATAGTGATTCTTAGCTCCTAAATAAAGTTTCTGATAATCTACCAATGTGGCAAACTAGGTTTTTTTTCAATGGTTTTAAATAAAAGGTGTACCAATCATACCTCAAATTTCCACAAGATTCCATCAAATGACAACATTTACTAGTAACAATTTTGTAGTTGAAGCATACACACTTTTCAACACATAATAGTGATCAATTCTCAAGAAACATATTAACTAAGGAACTTCTACTTCCTCTATAGCTAATTATTTGTTCACTTTTGAATTGACACACCTATTAAGAAAATAATGACTTAGTGAGTTTACCATTTTACCCCCTATTAAATATGAAGTTGGTGAATTAAAAACTTAAGATTTTCAAAAAAATTTACCTTTTTCAAAATAATTAATTGAGGGTATAATAGGTAAAAAAATTTTGTCATTTCTTGATTTGTCAAAATGGACAAGTAATTAGGGACAACTATAAAAGGAAAAAAGGGACAAGTAATTAGGGACAGATGGAGTATTTATTATTTTGCGGGCGTGGAATATTGAACTAAATTAACACTTATTTTGGGATGAAGGGAGAACTAGATAAGAATAAAAAATTTATCTTATACTCCATCCATCTCATATTAGTTGTCATATTTTTCCTTTTTGAGACACATTACATTAATATTTTTTTATTAAAAACATAAGAAAAATTACAACTTGTAATACTTATCACATAATTATTTGATTATCTGAATTTATATATTAAATAGATCTAATTTAACTTAATCTAAAAAATAAGTTACATTAATTTTTATAAAAGAAATGTGACCATTAATTTGAGATTGGAGGAAGTATTACTTAAAAAACTAATATTCCATAGTGTAAAAAGTCCATTCTTCGGTAGAAGTTTGAAGAAGTTAAAAGAATAATTAAAGACAAAAGGTGTAAAAGAAGTTGCAACAAATTTCACCAAAAAGTAAAGTATTTGACTCTTGAAAGAACATTAATAAGTGACACAATAAGTTTGGGTTAATTAGTTGTAAAGTAAAAAAAAATAAAAACCAAAAGATTACCTCATCACTTGGGCATCATGACATATGACACAATACTAGTACTCCCTCTTCCCATTCATGCAACATTTTTCTTTTTTTTAAAGTCAAATTGTATAAGTTTAATCGAAAATTTACGCATGAAATCTTTAATTTTCTTGAAATAAAATTTTATGTATTTAAAACTACATAAAAAGTACTACAATTCAAAATATTTAAAAGATATATGAAAAATTTAGGATCAAAGATAGACTTGTTTGAATCTCAAAATTCAAAAGGTGTCACTTGAATTGAAACGGAGGGAGTAATATTTATTCAATTACATACGTCAAAATAGATTTTTTTTTTTTTGACAACCAATTGCAAGTTTTTGTTTTGTTAAGTGTTTCCATGTACATGCAATGCTCCCTCAATGTGTGAGATGTCGTTTCAGCTCATACCACGTGTATAATTATATTATTAGCATACTAATATCAAATTAAGCACTTTAATTTGAAGTGGTTAAACTCCATAATTGTAAATTTAATGAGGAAACTTGAATTGATAGGATAAATCGTTTATCCAGTGACAGGGTGTTTCTATGGATTATAAAATTAACAATTCATGATTCTGGATCTACCTAGAGTGTACCTAGAGTGTACCTTATGCTAAAAGTTTGAAAAACATATTACAAAACGAAGTAATGACCTGCATCTTATCTTATGAAAATAGAAAAACGAATTGACAATTGTACTTTTTCGAAATAAGATTATAAAATCACTCATCTTTCATTGAATTCGAGTTTTATTGATAAAGTATTGTGATACCAAGGTCCAAAATTGCCCTTGTAATTTATGAAAAAAATTTAACTTTGCTCTTAATTTAAAATTTGAGTTTATGCACATTTATCTAATATTGATTTTCATTTTTTAAATATTTTTCGTAAAAATTTACTCAGGCCATTAATTAAATAAGTATCATAATTATACTTCTAGCTAAATGACCAGGTAAATTTACTGATAAAGTAGAATGACCACGAAAATTAAGACAAAGTTAAATAACTTTTAGAAGACGATAAATTGAATGACTTTAATAACCAATTACTGTAAATTAAGTGACATGCTTTCAACTCTTTAAAGTTTGTCGAGGGTGACATTTGAACGCACAAATATATATACGTAGGATATTGGGAATCTTAAGATTTAGCAGGACTACCAGACATATATGGTGCAGTGAGTGAGGTTGTTTTTCTCTTAATCAGTGTCTCAAATTCGAGCCATATGAAACGATCTTTGGTATGGAGCATTTCTCCACAAAGCAACCCTACACGATGCGAATCCAAAATTATCAGACTTCAATATAAATATCAAACATCAGATGAAAAATCAAAAACAGAACTCATTTTAAATGTTTTGTGCAGCTAGCTGCAGGACAAGTGGTTGTTATGTCGATTAAAATAATGTTTGTTGGCTTACATAACGCCCCTCTTTCTGTTGCTAGCTAGTCGATAGAGATAGGCATATAGGAAATAATGTTTATATTATTATTTGAAGAAATCACAATCTTATGCCAACTGTGGATTATTGGTTGGATATTTAATTTAATTAATTTGTTTGTGTTGTTATTTTCATTTGTAGAATGAAGCATATGCATTAACTAAGTAGAGTAAATAAATTTGTTGGCTTTTCGTCACAAGGACAGCTAGAAATTTAGTTGGGCATGTACCCACGTTTGTACTTGTTTACACTTTCCAATTATATTTTGTTTTGCTTTCGTATATATTATGTCTACTACAACTTCTCATATTTAATTTCCAATTATTTCCTATCAAACTTTTTGTAAGGAGCAAAACACACTAACTTTAAGGTATTAAGGTGAGATGTAACTTGTAAGGTTTAATAATCGCAGGATAAAATACATGATTATTTTATCTTGTGTTTGATTGGAGGTATTAGACAATTTTGAAATTATTTATCCCACTATTTATGTTTTAGTGATGGGATAAGTTATCTCATACACATGATACAACAACTTATCTCAAGATGTAGCTTATCTCAACATAATTAATTCTAGAATAACTTGTTCCCAATGAAACGATCCGTGATAGTAGGTCTGAAAGCCGTCTAGTTTCTATGTTTAACGTGGTCTTGTCTTAGATTTCCCCTTCGTAGGTGGACAATAATTCAGCACGTGGCAATAATACTTGGGGTTATAAACCGTTTGTGTGCAACTATAACAGCACTATTATTTGGCAAACCTATAAATTGACAACTTACCAGTGGCAAAATTATATTTGTTTATTTTGTCAACAGATGCTTGTAGACTGTGGAAATTGTACATGGTAGATTGAATTGGATTATGAAATCGTGATTAGGTGCAAAAACAATATTTGTTCTTTTTTCTTATTAGGTATTTTTCCTTTTGATGGACTTTGAATTATTTGACCAGTTTTTGACATTCTTATAAAAAATTTATCCACCTTTTATCAAACGTGAGAACAAAAAGAAAGTCACATATATGCATTTACGTAAGGTTGGGGGAGGGATTGCGTCCTAAGGGGTTAGTTTGATGTAGATAGTCTACCTTACTACAAAATTAATAACTATTAGCTCGAATTTATGACCTATACTGTTATATTCTAGGTGTTTTGATGATCCTCACAAATGCAGAGTCTAACAAGGGACCAGATCCAGGAAAGGGCCGGTCCTTCGGTATTGAGACTGATGAAAGGGGTAATGAATGAATAAACTCAGCATAAGGATTATTTGTGTGTCTTCACCAAAAAGGGGAAAAATGTTATACTCTATGTGTTTTGATGATCCTCACAAATGTAGGGACCTGGTCCTTGGAAGAGTACCTCCGTCCAGATTCAAAGTGGTGCACACCTGTAAAGGTTGGTTGGTGAGATGTGCAGCGTACTTCACCAATAGAAAAGGCGGACGGAGTTGTTTGTTTAAGTGGTCAAAACCCGTGTTGGTAACTGATATACACAACAATAAACAAACAACATTATTCATTCAAGAAGAGAGAAAGCTAGCAAGTCTTTTTCAAGAACTTAAGCAGCAAAAAACGCAGCAAGGGACCTGGTCCCAGAAAATCTGTGTACGAGGAAATGATGAAAAGACAGCTGTCAAAAAGCTGCCAACTCTAATGTGGTTAGTGCACAACTTTTCATGACAGCAGGCTCTCATCCAATAGCCTCGTCCCAAGGGTTTGTGTCCACTTTGACATAGTCTCTTCTCCAAAACACAAACTTAAGATTTGGCAAACAAAGTTGTGAATTTCTGAAAATTCATAAGCTCAAAAGAAAATGTCATCTTCAAGGAAGACCAATACTCATACTCAACAAAGGGACTTGATAGAGTGTTGAAGCATCTTTGTTGAGTTTGAGTTTTGTGTCTATCATTTTATAAGTTTTTGCATCTTGAAAATTCTCAAGTACATAAGCAAAGACCATCTCGGTGAAGTATTCTCCGACAAGCGCAACAAGGACCTGATCGAGTTACAAGCGTCATAGTGTGTCTTAGGAGTTATACTTTTGTGCTTGCATTGTAAATCTGTTCCTATTCTATAAAGGATTCATATATTTTGTTTCGGTTTCTAAAAGTCTAAGTCAGTTAAGGTTGATTGATTTAGTGGGCAGTGTGGTATCTTCTTAGGCTCAGTAAGTAATAGGATTATTACTTAGTTGTGAGATTAATAACTTCTTCTCACTTTGGTTGTAATTGGGTTTCACTTTTGCTTGAAGAGATTAGTGGAAACAGTTGAAAATCATGTGTGACAGGTCGTGGTTTTACTCCATTGAGCAAGGAGGTTTCCACGTAAACTGTTTGTGTTGATTTTCTCTATTGTTCATTCTTCATTACTGTTCTTGCTGAGTCAAGGGACCTGGTCCGTTAACTGATAGTGGACGCACATATTCTATTAATTGGTATCAGAGCAGGTGCTCTCTAGCCGGTTAACACCAAGAGAGAATCCTGCAGAAAGATGGCTGCTCCACTGAACCTGGTAGAAGGACAATCGTCAACAAGACCACCTCGTTTCAATGGTCAGTTCTATAGCTGGTGGAAAACTAGGATGCACGACTTCTTGATGGCGGAAGACAGTGAGCTATGTGATATCGTGTTTGATAGACCCTTCATCCCAACTACTGAAGTAAAGGATTGAGAAATTACCATAGTCATTCCCAAGACTCGTCAACAATACAACGAGGCAGACAGAAAGAAAATAGAAAAAAGCTACAAAGCAAAGAAGCTACTGGTGTGTGGTATATTCGTTGAAAAGTACAATCGAATTTCGGCATGTGAGTCTGCAAAAGAAATATGGGATTGTCTCAATACGACCCATGAGGGCACGGAGCAGGTGAAGGAATCAAAGGTGGACGTATTGACCACCCAATATGAGAAGTTCACAATAAAGTAGGGAGAAACTATTCATGACATGCATACTAGATTCTCCTCAATAACCAACGAGTTATGCTGCTTGGGAGAGCCTATCCATCCCAGTAAACAGGTAACGAAGATTCTTCAAATTCTTCAAATTCTTCCTAAGTCATGGGAAAGCAAAGTAAATGCCATCACTGAAGCAAAGGACCTTCAGACTCATGAAATGAATAGAAACCAAGACACTACAAATAAGGAGGTAAAGAAAGATAAGTCTCTAGCTCTTAAGAACTCATCAGGTGAAATCTCCAGTGAAGAGGATGATATGGCTTATCTCACCAAGAGATTTCAAAAAATCGTGAGAAAGCATGGAGGTTTTCGAAAGGGAAGGAACGCTCTTCGGGCAGCAAATTCAAGTGACTTGTGTCACAAGTGTGGAAAGGCTGGACATTTCATGAGAGACTATCCGATGCTCAAGGATGAAACCAAAGAGTATCAAAGATCTAGAGGTGAAAAAGATAGAAGAAGGGACCTAGTACTAGAGAAGAAAGCAAGCAAAGCTGCAGCTGACTATGTTGTGAAGAAAACTTTGGCTGTCTGGGGGATTCCTCAAGTGAGTCAGAAGAATCAAAATGTCCAGAAGATGCATCCATGCTAGTTGTTAAAGATGATGATAATGTGTTTGATGACATGTTCGCATTCATGGCTAAATTTGATGACGAGGAAGATGAAGAAAATGTAACTCTCATTGACATTAAACAAAACTTGAATGCTTGTTGAGAAATCTAGTTGATGTTCTAATCGATTCTGTTATAGAGTTAACAACTGAAAAAGACTCTATGAACAACAGTCTAGACAATTCTAGTGAAGAAAAGATAATATTGATTGTTCACATGTCTGTCATCGAGGAACAACTGACAGTTCTAGAGACTGAAAATCTAGAACTCAAGAAACAATTGAGCATAATGAATGAGAAGTCTGGCAAAAGAAAATGGAAGGCTAGTAGTCTGCAAATAGAGCTAGAATCAAGTCTGAACACTGTTGAAACCAGACTTGCTCTAGCCTTGGAGAGAAATGATCAGATGAAAAGGGACCTGGTCTGTCTTAGAGAAGAACTGGAAAATTCACTAAAATAGACCAGCTCTACCAAGTTACTTTCTAACATCACTAGTCAAAGTAACTACAATAGGAAGGGGTTAGGCAGCTTGAACATCAGTCCTCCCTACAATCCCCACAGTAAGTATGTCTCTGTGTCAGATAATCTATTATGTCTTCACTGTGGTCGCAATGGTCATCTGAAAAAGGATTGCCCAGCTAGGAAAGCTTCTCAAGAAAAGGTCTTAGTCTACTTTAGGTAGAAAGTTAACCAGAACAAGGGACCTGCTCATATCTCTAAGTCCTCTAACTTGAAAAAGATAATTCTGCCTCATTGGACAAGAAACACTCTCATTATGCCTCGATCTCCTTACTGGAAACTCAAATTAAAATGGGTTCCTAAGTCCAACAAATAATCTTTATTGCTGGAGAGTGAAGGAGGTAGCAGTCAGTACTGGTTCATGGATAGCGGATGCTCGAAGCATATGACTGGAAGGACTGAAAACTTCCTCTCTCTCTGAAGGCACTTCAAGGGAGAGCGTTTGGTAATGGGAAAATGGGTACATTCATGGTGTTGGAAGAATTGGCAGATCGGTTGAACACTCAATCGAGAATATATACTATGAGGTGATCTTGACGGCTAGAAGGTGCAAGAACATGGACCTGGTTCGTGGCCTATCTAACCTAAAGTTCGGCAATGACATGGTGTGTGAAGCTTGCATCAAAAGGAAATAGACCAGATCATCATTCATCCCAAAGAAGCTAATGCAGATGATAAACCTGACGAGGGACTTGGTCTGGTAGACAATGTTGAACAAAGTTGATGTTGCTCAAACTGATAATGTGAATTGTGAAGGTTAGAATGAAGAAGTTGATAAAGCTCAGTTTGAAAGAAGAAAAGTGCGACACTCAGTTCCCCAACCAGCTGATAGGTTGTCCAAATTCCCCTTCAACAATGGTTTCATAAGAGGTTGTGTTGCAATTATGAGTAGTGAGCATGATGGGAGAATTAAATTTCTTCTTGGAGCTACAGATCCAGCAAACTTCTAAAGGTACCTCCGTTTGTCAAGAAATGTACAACAAGTTGCTGAAGAAGTTTCATATTATGGACGCCAAGACAATTGACACTCCCATGGAGACCAACTCGAAGCTGGATGCTGATGGATGTGGTCCAGATCTAAAATATACAAGTGTTAGGATTTATGTAAGATTCCAAGCTTGTCCAACGGAATCACATTTGAAGGCGGCTAGCTAAGATAATCCTAAGACTTTTGATGAAGACAGGGACCTGGTTCTACTTTATCCATCAGGAGATTTTGTGAGGATTGAAGGAATATAGTGATGCTGATTATGCTGGGTATCAAGCTGATAGAAATAGTAGAAATGACTCATTTCATGGGATCATATCGCATTCATGGAAAAAAAAGGCAAGATTTTGTTTCCCTTTCAACAATTGAGGCAAGGTATGTAGCAGATACAGGCCGGTGTGCTCAATTCATGAGGATCAAAAAGCAGTGTGAAGTTCATAGAGTGGTTACTCAGACTATCCCTCCCCTATGTGCTATCACGAGTGCCCTCACTATGACTAAGAACTCAGTCCACCATAAAAGGCCTAAGCATATTGATGTGAGACATCACCTTCTGAGGGATCATGTTGAGAAAGGAAATAGCAGCTTGTAATTCTGTAAGATCAAAGATTCAATAGCTGATATCTTCATAAAAGCTCTGACGAGGGACCCGGTCAAGATAAACTAATTGAAGTTGGGGATGCTGAAACTGAACTGAATGGATCATGCCTGAAGCAATCAATCCTCTCATGACTATGCAAAGAGAGCAGGTATCCTTGTTTTTCAATTATGTATGTTTTAGCAAATTCAATCTCATACCTTTTGTAGGTATACACACGTGGTAGACTTGCTGAAGGAAAAGGGAGGTCAGAACAGATCTAGGCAATAACGTTCAACTTACAGAGAGGGACCTGGTCCGTTTTTTAAGGTTAACACTCTTAACATTACATTTTGAAATTATGCATGAGAATCGTTGCAATTGCTATATGTATGTCAGGTATCTGATCGTTGTGCCATCTTTTGAATACCAAGATGACACTTGCTTCCACATGATATACCCTTCCACTTCCCTTGTACTCCATATTTCTTTCCATCTCCCCAGAAAATTCAAATTCCCTTCCAAAACTCATAAATTCTCAAAACCCTCTTTCCTCCTGTCTCAAAAACACTTCCAATGCTTAAACCCTTTGTTCCTAATGGAGAGTTTTTGAATGAAGAAATTTTTGGGTATGAAGAGGGACCAGGTCTAACAAGCAAAAAGAAGAAAGTGGAAAAGATGATGTTCGAAAAGAAAAAAGTTGATATTCTGAGAACTCAAAGTATCCTGAATAGGAGTGTATAAAAAAAATGAAAAAAAATGATGAATTTTTTTTTGAATTGAAATGGTTCCTTAGTTATTGATTTGTCCATATCGGAAGCCTTGAGTAAGTTTGATTTTACCAATCTTTCTGTCATGAGAAACTCAGGCTTGATATGGAATTTATGACAGCTGCTCCTTCTAACATGGATACTAAAATAGTTTGTTTGAAGGTTTAGCTTCTGGAGGAACAATCAGAGGGACCAGGTTGGAAAAAAAATGGTAGCAAAACATATTGGACTTTAAGAAAAGCATCTAAAGAACCATGCTAAGGGATATGTTTTACTGATTCTATTTTTTTTTATCATTTACTCCTAAGCCATCCCCTCTCTCCCTAAATTCCCATATCAGTCCTCATTCCTCATTTTTATCGACACTCAATGGGCATTGCCTTGGTTTTCATTCATAATTATGTCTGCAATGATTTGATAGTTGATCTGTTATTCGTGAATGAAAAATGTCTTATTTCTACTGACCTGTCTCATCTTTATGCATTTTTACTCATGCTCACTGTTGTCCAAGTGACAATGAATTTGCTTGAACTACATTTCTGGCAACTTGGTTTACTGTTTTAATCTTTTTTTATGATGTCAAAAGGGGGAAGATTGTTAGGGTATGAGATCAATGATGGTAATCAATGATGACATGGTCATGACGATATGGGGGAGAAGTGCTACTTGAAAAGGACATGGTCATGTCAATAGGGGGAAAAAGTGCTACTTGAAGAGGATATGGACATGTCGATAGGGGGAAGAAGTTGAAAAAGTTTGTCATCGTCAAAAAGGGGGAAAATGTTATTTTGTTGTTGATGTAAAGTTTTGATGATTTGACAAACTTCGAGAATGATGCAAAAAGGGGACCACTCCAGTTACCACAAAAAGGCATGCTGATAGGGGGAACTGTTGAAAGGGGGAAGAAGACTTAGGGATCTAACAAGAGACCAAATCCTTGTTATTGGGACTAACGACATGGAAAATGAATGAATAAACTCAATGTGAGGAATATTTGTGTGTTATCATCAAAAATGGGGAAATGTTATATTCTAGGTGTTTTGATGATCCTCACAAATGCAGAGTCTAACAAGGGACCAGATCCAGGAAAGGGTCCTTCGATATTGAGACTGATGAAAAGGGTAATGAATGAATAAACTCAACATAAGGATTATTTGTGTGTCTTCACCAAAAAAAGAGAAAATGTTATACTCTATGTGTTTTGATGATCCTCACAAATGTAGGGACCTGGTCCTTGGAAAAGTACCTCCGTCCAGATTCAAAGTGGTGCACACCTGTAAAGGTTGGTTGGTGAGATGTGCAGCGTACTTCACCAATAGAAAAGGTGGACGGAGTTGTTTGTTTAAGTGGTCAAAACCCGTGTTGGTAACTGATATATACAACAATAAACAAACAACATTATTCATTCAAGAAGAGAGAAAGCTAGCAAGTCTTTTTCAAGAACTTAAGCAGCAAAAAACACAGCAAGGGACTTGGTCCCAGAAAATCTGTGTACGAGGAAATGATGAAAAGACAGCTGTCAAAAAGCTGCCAACTCTGATGTGGTTAGTGCACAACTTTTCATGACAGCAGACTCTCAGCCAATAGCCTCGTCCCAAGGGTTTGTGTCCACTTTGACATAGTCTTTTCTCCAAAACACAAACTTAAGATTTGGCAAACAAAGTTGTGAATTTCTAAAAATTCATAAGCTCAAAAGAAAATGTCATCTTCAAGGAAGACCAATACTCATACTCAACAAAGGGACCTGATAGAGTGTTGAAGCATCTTTGTTGAGTTTGAGTTTTGTGTCTATCATTTTATAAGTTTTTGCATCTTGAAAATTCTCAAGTACATAAGCAAAGACCATCTCAGTGAAGTATTCTCCGACAAGCGCAACAAGGACCTGATCGAGTTGCAAGCGTCATAGTGTGTCTTAGGAGTTATACTTTTGTGCTTGCATTGTAAATCTGTTCCTGTTCTATAAAGGATTCATATATTTTGTTTCGATTTCTAAAAGTCTAAGTCAGTTAAGGTTGATTGATTTAGTGGGCAGTGTGGTATCTTCTTAGGCTCAGTAAGTAATAGGATTATTACTTAGTTGTGAGATTAATAACTTCTTCTCACTTTGATTGTAACTGGGTTTCACTTTTGCTTGAAGAGACTAGTGGAAATAGTTGAAAATCCTATGTGACAGGTCGTGATTTTACTCCCTTGAGCAAGGAGGTTTCCACGTAAACTGCTTGTGTTGATTTCCTTCATTGTTCATTCTTCATTACTGTTCTTGCTGAGTCAAGGGACCTGGTCCGTTGACTGATAGTGGACACACATATTTTATCATATACACTACACGAACACAACTTTATTGTTATTCTGTGAGGGAAAGAAAATTAGGAGGGGGTAATGGTGTATAGTGTATACATATAAACAAAATAGTTGTCTTATCTAACACATAACTAAAAAGTACTCCCTTCGTCCCATTTTATATGATTTAGTTTGACTTGACACTAAATTTTATGAAGAAAGAATTTTGAAATTTGTGATAGATGTTTGTATGAATATAAATCATTTCATTAAAGTTAAATTGTTATGAAAATATATAGAAATATTATTATTTTTTGGGACCTACTAAAAAAGAAAGTGACGCGTATAAATCGAGATAGAAGCTGTATATATTATTTGTATAATGTATCCAAAATTCTAATGATGATCCACAATTATGTTGCAGGTTGAAATTCTTCACTTTCTGTTAAATTTGTGATGAAAATTTTGGATTTTTGAAGGATTTACTATCTCTCTTAGAAACAATGTCTGATCATTATTCCTTTGACAAAAAAAGGCATAAGGAAATTATGTCAGAGATTCAAAATATCATCTTAATTGAGAGCTGAGATATATTTTCAAATGATTGATCCCAAAATATATCAAAATTTTCTTTTCAAAAATAAATATCATTTAGTAATTACTAAGAAATCACCTAATATTAAAGTTTTTCTCTTTAATTTTAATTGTCAAACAACAATAATAACATACTCAGTGTAATTCATAAGTGAATTTAAGGAGAATGATATGTACGCAGAACTTAGTCATATCTTACGAAGACAGAAAAACCTTTTCCAAAAGACACTCGAGTCTCGACTCAAATAAATAAAAGCAAGTTCCTTATGCTTTGTCAATTGGTGATAGTGCAATATTTTCAATTCAAACTATATAAGTGAGCGGTTATAAAGTTGCAACTAATTATTGCACCAAATAAACAGCCGTTTTCACACTATAAACTTAATAGGGCCATTAGGTGGAATTAGTTGCATAATGTGCAAGCAAATTAAGCTTATACCCCTCCAATCACATATTTTTGACTTTTAATTATTATATTGATTACCAAATCTTTGAGTCATGAAGGTTTTATTCCTTTAAGCTAGTGTCATTAGTTGGCCACAAGTGTAACATCAATTTATCTTTCAAATTCTAACACAAATATTTGTCAAATATGATGGGACCTACAAGAGAATAGAGGTGACTAAATTAACCCAAAAAATTATAACTCGTCCATTCGTTAAAGTTTAGTTAAATTATTAACCGGTCAATTTATTAGACCATTTCATCAAAAATTGAGTTATATGTAGATCAAATTGATCCCTGGAAAATCTTTTCAATATTGTTTTAATATGATATATATAGTCATGGAAAGAAAAAAGTAATATTCTTAGATACTAAAAATTATAAAAGAACAATAAAAAAATTAAAACTTAATAAGAGGTGAACTGCATTATTATCCGTTTTTAGCTCATTTCAATCCAAATAATTTGTGATCAAATAATGACTCACTCATTTATTAACTCAATTTATTTTACTCACTTAAGTTCATTTCAAACCGCTTATTTAACACCCTGCGAACAAGTTTAATTTTGGAAGACCATCCGAGTCTTAGGGTTGTAATTGTAGATTTAATGGTTATCATGATTTTACTATGGTGTTTGAATGTGTTCAAATTTCACGAATACCGTTTTTCAATTTCTTCTTTTCCCTATGCTATTTTACTATCCCTAATATCATGGAATTATTTATTGGCCCAAAGAAATCTTAGAGATGCTAATCTTTATGGGACCATTTTATTTTTATTTTTTGTATATGAAGGTTGGGGTTGGCGTTGGACCATCAAATCTACCAATGAAAGTTCTTTTTTAATTATTTATTTTTTAACTTTTAGAGCCATTTTATTCAACTATTTGTGTATCATAATTATGAATGTTTGCTTTCACGTTCCGTTATATAAATTTGCGTGTTGCTTGCATGTTTGATAATTTATTTCAACACCTTTTTCTTGTTTTCTTCACTCTTTGATAAGTTAAACTTTTTATGCACATAACTAAAAAAAATACTTATATTATCACGTTACTTAATAATAATCAAAAAATAGTATATAAAATAAGACAAGTTATCTATTAAAATAATAATATTCGTTATCTCATTAGGATTTAGGACTGACAAGGTAAGATTTAGCCTTCTTTTCTTGTACTTATTTCTATTGAGGATTTTTATTTTTATTTTAAAAAGTCTCTAGATGTTCTATTTAGTGGTATAATTTTTTTTTAAAAAAATTGTCAATATATAGGTAAATTATATTTTCATTTTAAGAAGTTTAAGGCTGAGGAAGGGACGTGAAACGCAATACGATTTAGCCAATTAATTTACCAAATAAAATCATTGACCTCTAATTGCATGACACGCATGAATCGGTTTGTCTTGGTCCATATAATTATACAAATATTCTTACTCCACTAACTAATATATTGTCTTTCATATATACCGATGTTATGGGTGATAATTGGGTGGATTGGGCTAAATTTGACATAATGGATTGAAATAATAATTGGTTCAAGATCTAATTTAATTCAAATTTGCTTGGTTCAAAACGGATTGAGTCAAAAAGGGTTAGGTAGTGGGTTACATTATAGGTCAAGGCCCAATCTAACCTAATTTTTATCAAGCTTAATTATTTTATTTGTTCTTTTAAATTATTTTAGTACCTAATAAAAATAATAATATTTTTATTATGGCAATATATACCATATCAAAATGAAAAAGAAAGTGTTTTAAAAATATCTTGACAAAAATCTTCATGAGTCAATTCGAGTTACAAAAATCTTCATGAGCCAATTGAATTTGATTTTGTCTCCCCCAAGAGATGTTAATATGGTGAAGAATATTCCAGCTAGCTACCACTCATTTGCTAATACTATAGAATATGTAAATTTATTTAAATATAAAATAAAAATCTGATATATAAATTAATATCGAACATTAAATAATTTGATTCGCGTGCTTCAAATCAAAGGGAGTATTTTATTAAGATATTATTATCCACTAAAAAAAAACAAAAAATTATTGGCACAAGAGAATAAGGGACAACCTTAAATCATCTACACTAACATTTTTTTAAATTGGAGTATTATTTACATATACGTTGTACATTTGTCTGCTAAAAGTAAAGCAAATGTGGTTAATTAGACTCCCACTACACATAAATGTGAATGATCCAACAAGATATGTCTAATTGTATGCATTAATCTGCTTGTCTACTATCACTGGATGTTTCCCTTCTTTTATTGACAAAATTTCTTCATTTTGAAATTTCACCCAAAACTTCATCCAAGTACAATATCCATCAGTACCAAAATGGATTGTGGTGCAGTAGTGAAATTGTGTCATCCTTCACCAGAAGTCTCGAGTTCGAACATTAGATATGGAGAAAATTTTGTTGAGTGCGCATCACCCCCCAAGTAAGGCCTGCGGTACATGATTCGAATTTAATCAAACCTTCAATATGAATATCAGACACTGAATGGGAAACAAAAATAGCAATATCGACCATTACAACATGAATTGGCAGGTTAACCAACCAACTCATCTCAATTATCTTGTTCCCTATTTTCAAAAACCTATATAGCATCTTCAGTTGACATGTCACAATGTTACCCTCCACAATGTTTAGACATGCTTACTACCAAGTCTTGTCAACTTGGTTTAGGTACCTAGCTACCTTTTTTTCCTAATAATAAATGCAGTTTCACCACTTATAACATATTGTGATTGGTAAAAGTAACATCCACATATAAACCTAAGTTGTCGTACAATGGTGAGACTACTTCACACTTAATTAGAAGTCAGTTTCAAGTTTAGGTCCTGAATATAGAGAAAATCATGTTTGGAACACCGTCTCTAAATGAACCCTGCAGTGCATTGATTAATCTGATATAAACAGTAAGTTTTATCCAAATTAATTATGCCAACAACGTAACTTCCAACCTGTCTTTGTCTGATCTTTATTTCTTGCCAAAAGCAGAGACAGGCCAAGTTTTTTCAAAAGGACGGTGCAATGTGTCACAAGGCTATATACTGGATATTAATAAACATCACAAATCTAATGGTAGAGAATTCACTTTCAATCTAAAAATTTTAACTTTTAATTACATAATTATTACACACTGCTGGATGAATGATTTCAACTAGATCTAAGGATATTAACCAATTCAAATTAAAGAGCCTAAATTTGTATTATAAAATAGCCACGTGACTTGAACTTAAATAATCACTGATAATCATCACCCAACTCAAAAGCCACACGCCTTCATACATGAGAGAGCATGTATGAAGTCAAATATAAAAAAATTGTACACTATCATGTTATTTAAAAGTATATGTTTTTTTACGAAAAATCTTAGTAGCTCATCAATTAATTGGCTATATGAACTCTACCTTGTACTTCTCTTTCCATTTTTTTTTTCTAACCTCATTTTTAAAAAAAAGAGAGGATATGTGGACAATGTGTGTGCCTTTTATAATACACACGCCATATACGCATGACATTTCGTGGAGTATTCAATTAAAGGGATTATATATATATACACTTCGAAATTGTATATATAGTCATGGAATACTTTATTTATAGTAATATATTGGTGTTATGCCTCTCATAGAAGGAAAGAGAAAACTAAAAGAATATATATTTGAATTTGAAACCAAAAGGGAGTTGGTCAAGACACATTTTAAATAAGTCATCAAGTACTCCTTCCGTCTCATATTAGTTGATCCTCTTGCTAAATATAGTTGTGTTCCATATTAGTTGATCAGAACACATTAATCAATTTTTTTCTATATTACCCTTGCAATTAATTCTTTTTGAAAGTGTTCACATTTATTTGTAAAATTTCAAGAAGTTTTTTAAAGGATGAATTAGTAAAACTATTTTCGTATTTATGATTTCTTAATATGCGTGTAGAAAGGAAGGTGATCAACTAATATGGAATGGAGAGAGTAATAGTTAAAAGGTCATATCTAAAGGAAACTTGTGGAAAATTGAACGTATGTTTGTGAAATCCATACTTTGGCACATTGAAAGATTTCCATACGATTGATTTAGAAGCCACGTATGGATCACTACTAAAAAGACAACTTTTTGTCATTGTTTTGAAGTGATTTGAAAACTCTCAAGCTTTGGCATGAAGAAAAAGCAATTTCTCACGGTAGTTGGATAAGGGGATAATCTTGCGTTTTGATATACCCTAATCTCATTAGAAGCAATTATCACGTCTTTATTTCACTTAATTGACTATTTAACTTTCTTTTTCATTTTCTTTTTAGTTATCTCAATTTATACCTTACTGCATTCCAAGGTAAGCTCCTACTAGATCTTACTATTCTTATATTCCTACTGAATTTGAGTAACTCGATTATGAACACTGTATCGCTATGTCCCTTACTTAGCCCCGCTTTTTGGTTAAGGATGCCACCTCTTTATGGGCTATATGCCCTGATTGTCCCCATACCCATTTCAGCAAGGATTGTCGTGCTCTCCAAAAATCTTCTTCTTCTGACCTCTAAGGTGGTCCGTCATTTGAAAGATTAAGAGCTTGCTTGGGTTAGTTGAGTAAAAATAATTGATAAGTATCAACAATTGAAAAATATTTTTTAAGTGATGAAACTGATTTATCAGCTTAAAATCACAAGTTAGAAGTGATCAATTTGTGATTGATTTTAATTTAGAAGCACTTTAATATGTAGGAAAAGAATATATAAATTAAAATAATAAATACTTATAAACTATTTTGGCATGGTTGATGGTAATCCTTGAAGCATATATAATCAATCTTCCACTTGTTGTTTTTTCCCTAAGGTCTAGACTTCCCAATTCTATAATTTGCCAAAAAAATAATAATTTTGATTGACTTCATGACTTAGAGATTAAATTATATTGTAAATTTAGTGGATAAACAAGTAACAAATGCCATTTAATTTGAACTCCAGTTGAATACCAAAAAGTGGAATATTCTAAAGAACTCAGTAGAAAGTTTTGTTGTTTCTTCATTCTTCAACCCATTCTCATTAAAAGATACTTATTTATTAACACCTTCCCTAACCCCTATGGTTAGTATTAAAAAATTGAACAACTCTAAATAAACACATCAAATTTTGTAATGATAATCACAGTTAGAATCAACTCATGAACAATGATATCTTGCTGTAAATTTTGTACTATACAACACTGTACAGATTTTTTAAAAAAACTAATCTATTATCTTTTTGCCAACTGTCAAGAAATTTTAATTTTGATCGACTCGTCAGGTTGCTAAAGTTTGTATTAGCACAAAGAATAGTTAAACAATACCATTGAAAAATAAGGATAAATAACACGTGAGGATAGTGACAACTACAAGTAAAAAAGATTGATATAAACTTTGAAATTTAGTCGTTTAGTAAATGTAGACATCGAAAAGAAAAAGGAAAGATAAGAAGTAAGATAAAAAGCCAACAAAAAAAGATGCAACAAAATGGTATGTGGACATGATTTGTAGTGGTGGACATCTCTTGGTCATTTTTTAATAGGAATGAATTACACTCCACCAATTTACACTTTTCAAGTTTTGAAATAAATGTTCTCTTATTATTATCACATAACGCTTGTCTAATTTGATGTCATTGGATAAAAACTAATTATTCTTCTAATTATGCTATATTAGGTTTTGTGTGAAATAAAGGCATATTACCACTATTAAATAACAGTAATGGCATTATTGACATGATTAGATCTAACTATAACAAAAAAAAAAATTATAAATTTTGCGTAATTTAAAAAATATTTTATATACTTTCTCAATATTCTATATGTATATATTTTGTAAAATATGAGAGAGTTTCAAACCTATCTAGGTATATATAGTAATAGAAAAAGGAACAACCTTAAATCATCCACTAACAAGTTTTGTTTTTATTAGAGCATTACATGTACATTGTATAGTATTAATTTGTCGGCTAACAGCAAAGCAAATGTGGTTCGACTCCCACTATACATGAATGTAAATGATCCAACAAGATATGTGCTATACTCTTATGTTCCCATCTTAGATTTTTTATTTTTTCATTTTTTTTAATTAACAAATTGGTAAGAGTTGTTTATAAATTATTAGGTACTAAATTTTTTTAAAAGAATCAAATAAAATAATTATAAATTTTACAGATTGGATTATGACTCATATGTCCCTTTTGGGATATCCGATAAAATTGGAACGATATGGAGAAGATTAGCATGATCCCTGCACAAGAATAGTACGCATAAATCGAGAAATGGAGTATGACTTGTATTTTAGTTCATTTCGTGCCCTAATTAACCTGCTTATTTATTAATTAATTCTATTTTAACCTATCTAAATTGAACTCACCCGCTTATATATATATCAGTATTATTATTTTCGATTGGCAGGCTAACCAACTCATCTCAATTATTTTGTTCCCCAATTTTCCATCTACGTACAAACGTTTAGACATGCTTACTACTAAGTGACAAGTGTTGTCAACTTGGTTTAGGCACATACGATTTCCAAAAGATTGAAAGTTGAAATTAAATCTTACTTAAATAAACTAAAATAAGACATAATTTATCAATATTACCCCTTTGCTACTTTGGGGGTGGGGTAGATGAAGGATTTTGTAGGTTTATTTATTTAAGAAGAAATGATCAACTGTCAAAAGATTCTCTAATGCATTTCTAATTAGCCCTTATTATTAGTTATAGTTATTTTGTAATGTATCTATTAAAATATTAAATATATTATGATCAAAAGATTTTAATAAATTTATTATAATCAAAAGATGATATAGTAGTAAATTGTCAATTTATTTATTATTTTTAAGGGGTTTGTCAAGTCTAGACAAGTAAGAACATATGGAGGGGATATTTTTAGAGCTGGGAAAGGAAAAATGGCAACCTTCCACCAACCTACCCCTAATTTTTTTTTGTTTTCCAAAAACAAAAAAAAAAATCTGTTTTTTCAAAATAAAAAAAATTTACCCCTCCCCCCGGGCACCCCCCACCCCCACCTTCCACTAATCGATCCCTAAATTTTTTTGTTTTCCAAAAACAAAAAAAAAATCTGTTTTTTCAAAAAAAAAAATTACCTCCTCCCTCGGGCACTCCCCCC
>JAJOOR010006434.1:0-45070 GCA_036250505.1 Solanum acaule
GGATACTACTTGCACATTGCACTAGTGTGTCTTGGGGGTTGTCTTAGGTGATGGTTCCTATGTGAAGACTATGTCTTATGGTATGCTTATGACTCTATAAATATATGTGGTTGGATTGATGAAGACTATATGTAAGTTCACCCTAGGTAACCTTAAGGTGATACATTGCACCAAGTACTCCCTAAGGGTTGCTTGAGGAAAGGAGTTAAGATAAAGAAGAAGGTAATGTATGGTATGCATTGAATGTGCCTAAAATGTTATAAGTGGCTTTATGTGCTATTATAAATGGTTTCCATGTGTATGTGGATTTATGTTGTTCCTATGTTCTTGAAGTTTCTCTAAAAAGGCATGATGCATGGTTTCCAACTAAATGTCCTTTTAAAAGCATGTTTTTGCATGGTTATCATACTTAGTGTATTCTTCTTCATCTTTTTACACCAAGTGTAGGTAGTGGTGGCTAAAGGACCTTTCCTAGAAATGATGAGCTTGGCTTACTATTCCCAAGTTCGGGTGTGTCCTTAAAGATTCAAGGACCTTCATGTTAAAGAGTTTCCTTAAGTAATGTACTAGATAGTAGTTCTTTTGTATTGTAAGGGCTGTGTCCCTATTGTGTTGTAGTCGTGTTTTAAGATGGCTACCTTGAGACGTAGTATTTCGATTTTGTATTAAAGGTTTTAATGAGGTGAATTTTAAGTCTTTTGTTATATTATGAAAGTTTTAAATTTTGTGCTATTTTTCTATGATAAATGCTATGACGAATGCTAAGGGCTTGTATAAGACCTCCGAGAGGTCGAATACGCCGGTAACGACTAGGAGGTGCTCTCAGTTCATTACACATGCATTAATATATCAGATAGGCAACCTTGTCTAGTTAACATATATGAGAGCTGCGCTGGTTGAGAAGGACTTGCCTAAGAGCATTACCATGCCATTTGAAAGGCTTTGGATTCTCTGACTGAGCAGATAGTCAAGTGTGAGGGGACGATAGAGAGCCACGCTTTGAGGCTGGATGATCTAACAATGAGGATTGAGGCTCGATAGAAAGCAAAGGGTAGTTCTAGTGCTTTAGACACCATAAGGGCTGAGGTAGATACTTTGAGGGCTGAGGTTGCTACTTTGAGGGCGGAGGTGGTCCAGATACAGTCAATGGACATCTCCACACTTTGGGGGTAAGGTTCCCCTTCCAGATGTGGCCGAGATGCCTAGTGATGTTACTTTTTGTACTGTGCCTGATGAGTCAAGGATTTCGACTCATTCAGGGCTTAATATTTAAGGAATTAGTGTTCTCAATACCTATTTTATGCTCATAACTGATGTTAAAATGTTAATTCGTAGCAATGAAGGCAAAAGAGCAAGGCAAGGACATTACAAGGCAAATAGGAGCGAAAAAGCTGAAAAGGTTGAAGGAAAGCAAGGTTGGTACTCGCCAAAGCCACTCGGCGAGTCGCCGAGTGGACCTTCAGTTTGCCTAAAGTTCCAGCAGGCCAGCCTATGGACAATTCCAATTTTGCAATAGGAGAAGTATTTCGGCGATTCACCGAAAGTGCTTGGCGAAGCTAATGTAGCTCACCAAAAGTTATAGAAAGGATATGATGCAAGGCTATGTCAAGAAGTCGATGAAAGGGGCAATCGGCGCATCACCGACCAAGTCAGCGATGCCCAACTTACTTCGCCGAGTAACTTCGATGCTGAAATTTTGGGAATGTATAAATGCAATTTTCAAAAGAAGAAAAATGAGTTCCGAAAAATAGTCTTGTTCCCATATTATCCAGTTCTGGGTTTTTCATCTTCAACATTCTAAACATTGTTCTTATAATTTTTGAGTAGAGATTTAGGGTTTGTTTGATTTATAGAGTCAATTTGAGCATTTGGAGACTTGTGGATTGTTGCCCAATTTGATGGAAAACATAATTGGTAACAATTTCTTGTTCTTTATTATGTTTGGCTAAAACCCCCATTCTTAGGGGTGAGATTATGTAGTTGAATGTTTCAATTAGCTTATGGATGTTAATATTTACTGATTCTATTGTTGATTTGAAGTGTGTTCAATTAATAGTTTGTGTTTTAATTGATGAATTGTCGTTGCAAATACAATTCTAGTCTAGTACTCTAAGATTGCTTGAGAAAGAGGTCTTAGAGTTAAAACTATTAGTTTATGATTGCAGTGATTGTGTTGTTGCGGATTTAGCTTGAGAAATAAATCTAGCTTGAAAAAGTAGATTGATTAAGGTATTGGGCTACTAGTTTGTGTTGCTTGTCGAGGTTCTAAAGAAATCGCTTGATTCGTGATAGTTGATTGAGAAATGACTATTGCACCTAAAGTCTAACCTACCCACTGAGGTTCAACAACTTTTAGTATGTAATAATCACCCATTTAGCGAAATTGACATTCAATTTATCACATTCCCAAGAAACTCTCTCTCCTTGCTTACTCCCGATTATTTGTGGTTGTTAATTGTTCACCCAAATCCCCCCATTTGACATTAATTGTCAACCCCTTTTCATTTACTTTATTGTTGCGAATATGTTTACATCTACAAATGATTAGAACACAATTCTACTTTGTAATCAAATTCTTTACCATATCACTCCCTGTGGGATCGACCCTAACTCTTAGTTAGGTTTATACTTGTTATAAACCACCTACACTTAGAATTGTATGAAGTGTAGTTGAGCGTTATAAAAAATGGTGCCGTTGTCGGAGAGTGGTGTTTAGAATTCTTTTATTGAAGTTTAGTCGTGTACTGATTTTGTTGAAGTTGAATCAACTTATTTGTGTTCTTTGTTGGCTGCTCTAAAACAAGTGAAGTGATAAGTGTTAATGGGATTAATGCTAGCCAACTTGGAAACAACGATGACATCGATAATTTGCACGATGTCAATGAAGATCAGTTGGGAATTGCGGGTGCTATCCGATTGCCTTCAAATATGGGCAATACGGTGTTTCATATGACTAGTACTATGTTGTAGCTGTTGCAAATGAAGGGTCTCTTTGGAGGTCTTGCTCATGAGGACCCTCATGAACACATACGAAACTTTGTGGATGTGTGTGGGCCATTTTCTTTCAAGAACATCGCTTAGGAGTCGGTCTGACTTCGTTTGTTTCCCTTTTCTCTAATGGGGGAGGCAACGAAGTGGTTGGCTGATTTACCAAGGGAATCAATTACTTCTTGGGAGGAGCTCAGGGATGCGTTTTATGTAAGGTTTTTCCCTCCCTCAAAGATGGTGAAGTTGAGAGATAATATTCAGAACTTTAAGCGAGTGGATTGTGAACCTATTCCCGAGACATGGTTGAGGTTCCAAAAGTTGTTGCTCCAATGTCCAATGATGTGAGGCCAAAAAAATATATTTTAAATCATTATTTGCCTCACATTTATTATTTGTATTTGTCCCTTTTTAGCATGAATTTTATGGATTATGCTAAATAGTGTATTTTATTTGTAGGAGTAAATTAGTGTAAAATTGAAGAAGTTTGGAGCTAAAACAAATTAAAGATGGAAAGTTGAAGAAGGAAATCAGGAAGACAACTTAATTGATTAAATTCAATATAATAATATATAATATATAAATTACAGAAGATTGCAAATTGCGAATCTGAGAAGGTCAGTGTGCCACGTGGCGATTTCCGAAGGTAGTGGCCAGCGTAGAGTTGAGGTGGTTACACAGTTGCACGTGGAAAACCAATTCTTATTAGTTTTGGTTTCCTAACTTGTTTTGGAATCAGCTATTTATTTAGGGTTTCTACCTCTATAAATAGTCCAAAGAAATAATTATTAGGGAAAAATCAATCATAGGGCAATAAGTAAAACGTTTTCAGTACTTTTTAAGGTTTTTTCTTCTTCTTTTCTTAGACATTAGTAGCTAAAGGCTCTTGTTCTGGGGCTTTGGCTATGGGTAATTGTTGAACATCTATTGTTTTGAATTAATGTTGGTTATCACTTTAAATTACTTTTGTATTCTTGTTTTAGTATTTCATATTTCATCACCATAGAAATAAATCTCTTGTCTATTCTTAAACTCGAGAGATGCTAAGGTTGATAGACCAAAGAATATAAAAATCTTGATCTTCCATTAAATTGATTTGATTTGTGTTTGGGAGTGACGCTCGGATGAACACCTAGCTTGGTTAAAAAACAAGATGAAATATAAATGCTCGCCAATTAGGACTGCCTATCCCCACTCAACGATGTAGTTAGACAACTAATTGGAGTAGGCGATTATAGGTCTGGAGACCATGATCATAAAATCAACCATGTAAATCAGTAATTTGATAACTGTAGTTAATTCATGCATGAGATGTTATACATGAAACCCTATACCTGCTGCAGCCCTGGAATTTTCCAAATCACTGTAAGTAAATTTATTATTTCATTCCTGCATTCTTTTTTTCATAAATAAAAATCAAACACTTTTTGCACTCTTAAATAAATAATTAGACTAGTATAATTTAGTAAATAGTTAATTGACAAGTCCTTTGGGTTCGATAATCTGGTTCTTTTAGAGCCACTATATTACTTGCGCGACCACGTACATTTGCGTGTGTAATTGGGAGCAATAAGTCCAACTCACGGGCAACCGAACAATGTGTTGTTACAATATTTCTCCCAGAGCCTCGACTCAGTCCACAAGGGTGTGGCAGACCAATTCATTTGAGGAGAAATCATGCAACAACAATTTGACATAGAATCTACCCTTCTTGATGAGATGACAAAAATAAACCGAGCTTGGTACACTAGAGAAAATTAGGTGTCTACGTTGAATTTTGGGATGTAAAAAGAACAATTGAAAAAGAACCAAGAGCAAGATGAAAACATGGCCAAGTTGATGACCCAAATGGACCTATTGACGAAACATGTCATGGGAAGTGGTTCCAAGGTCGTGAATGCGGTCAGAGTTAGTGGAGTGAATCCTGATGAAGCACAATTTGAGGCCTTGTACCATGAAGAAGTAGATTTCTTGGCAAATCAGACAGGTGGTTCCTGTTTGAACTACCTAAGGCCGAGCGGAAATCAAGGTTGGAACAGAGATCGTGATGATGGTTGGAGAGACTGAGATCGAAAATGGCGTGACCGTGGTACGAATTGAAAGAGCGGGATGACGACAACGAAAGATATGTACCTCTGAATGAGCATCAAAAGCCAAAAAAGCCAAGGGTAAATCCTAAAAATTTCTGCACCGAAGATATGCTTGCTCGCATTCTCAACAAAGTTGAAGGATCAGACAAGGTGCTAAAGGAAATGAAAGATGATGTCTCTTCTCTGAACCAAACATTTACTTCACATGCGATATCTATTAAGCATTTGGAAACATAGATGGGTTAAATCTCAACTCATTTGAATCCAAGACCAAAAGAAGGTTTACCGAGTAATACCATGGTTAACCCAAAGAATAAAGCTTGAAGGCGTGCTTTGTCGTGCCACGACATTAAATAAGGCACTTTTTGGGAGGCAACCCAAGTTTTAGTATTTGTTTTTGTTGTTTGAATAACGGTTGTTAGATGTGCAGGTTGAAAAGTTGGAATTTGGGAGAAATAGGAAATTGGGCGAGCTCAAGTATCACTCGGCGAATCATCGAGAGGGTCAGCGTACTCGATATATATCACCTTTTTGACCAACCAAAGGGTTGGAGTTCTGGTACGATGGGAAAAATTACCATTTGGCACATCCCTGAATAGGTCGGTGATATAAGTGAGTACCACCGACTAGGGCATGAACTGAAGGGTCAAAAAGGATGCTAACAGTTTTAAATTCAAAACTCCCTTTTATTATGCATTTTTCGACTCTTGCACACTTACACTTCCAATTTAGATCATATTTTTCTTGATATTTTCTCGTGGGTGTCATTGATTGGTTGGAATTTGCATTTGCTTTCGTATTTGCTCGTTTGATTTTTGTGTTTGTCTGATGTTGAGGTTGGTGTCCCGAACTTGATCCATTTCCTATGCATGCTTGTATAATTGCTAGATCTATTGGATGAACTTGTATAATTGGTTAATTTTGAATTGTGGGCTATTGTTTATTGTGTTAAATTTCTTGTTTAGCCTTTTATATTTTGAATTCTATGTTATTGCTTGAAATTACAGGTGTGTGGTTGTAGTATGTTGGGTTTGATGTGAGTGAAGTCTAAGTAACCCAAATTGTATCGATCAACTGAATTTACCCAGTGATAGAGCGTGTGACGTCATTCTTAAGGGCAAAATACGTTGATTGGTTGATTTTAGATAAAATGGGGGGAAGTCTGAGTACCTCGGGGATGGTAGTTATATGGGTTAGGTGTCAATTGCATATAATAGGGTTTTAATTTTGTTCATATAGGCTGTGCGTTGAATATTTGAAGTCGGGTTAGAAATCTGGCACGAGAGGCAGTTCGGCAAGCTTAGTCGCATTCGCCGACTGACTTGGCGGTTCGCCGAATAGCTTTGTGATCGCCATTTTTACCCTGAAAGTTAGATACTAGCTTATGTAACATTCGGTGATATGTTTGCGCTCGTCGAGTTTACTTGACGACTCACCAAATGGCCTTTTAATCGCCCTTTGTAAACCCAGTTTTATGAAATTCATTCTGTTAGATTCGGCGAGATACCCTTCGCTCGCCGATTGAACCTTGACCTTGCCAACTTGTGCTGAAATTCAGTTCATTTTAATTCTGTAACTTTCTGTGAGACCTTCAAGGCTCGCCGAATGAGTTCGGTAACTCACCGAGCTAGTCGGTGAGTTTTTCTGCAAATTTTGGTTTTTAAAAAAGTTGATATTTCATTGACCTACCTATGATACATTTGTTCGATATGTGGTGTTTTGTAGATATGACCAGAGTTAAAGTACCCGAAAGGAACCAACCATCCAGAAAGAGAGCACGGGGAGTGGTTATTTTTTAGTAGGCTACCCTTCAAAGATCGACGCAGCCTAGACTTTCTCCAATAGGGGGGAAGGACACAACAAAAGGGAAGAGATCTATGAAGCCGTGCTCGAGTAGTTCTAGCTCCAACAACATGGTCATAGACTCCACCTACCTCACCATTTCAGATTCTGATCGTGAAATAATTCGGGGTCTAGATCGCCGGTATACAAGTCAGAGCAGAAAGATGACCAAACTCTACAACTGAAACGAGCTGAGTTATGCTCCAAAGCACTACATGATCCGGCAAGACTTCTGGTCACTCCTCCATCTCTAACACAAACTACTGAGCAGGCACCACCAGTGCCCCAGTAGAGGCACTTCCACCTCGGTCGATGAATAGATTGAAGGATGCCGGGTTGCGTACAATTTGGAAGAGAATAGGTTGTCCATTGATGGGGTAGTGGACATATATCCAGATATGTGTAAAACCATTCGGTTCCACAAATTCGAGCAATTCACACTGCCCCGAGGCTCATACATACCTTCTTGGGTCCGGGAGTTCTACACAAAGTACAGGAAGCTGGTCCGAAAGGGGAAAAATAAGGCCAGCTTATTTGCGCCAGTTGATCATGTGGTGGTGCAAGGTAAAAACGTTAAGTGCAGCAATTCAGATATCAATGAGGCATTGGGGTTCATGGTCAATGTGATACATTTCTTAGTTGACAAGATCTAGAAGAAGACCCTAGACAACCTCAAAGGGTGGTTGGCTCCTTTGATTTCTGATATTACACCGTCGTGGATCGATCTAGGGGTTCAGATTGAGAAAAGGACTTGAATATAATTGCGCGATACTGGTTTGGATTCATCAACAACACATTAATGCCTTCCTAGAATGAGTCCATACTCCAGCATCCGAAGGTAGCTTTGCTGGGTTCCATAATTGACCGGGATAGACTAAATCTTGGGTTGATTATTGAGCAGGAGATGGTCATGAGGGCCAAGTAGAGCCAGCCATCACTTCATTTCCCAGTGCTGATTCTAGAGTTGTGATGGCGTGCTCGAGTGCCCTTTGTGGAAAAAAGGATGTAGAAGTGACTCATACTTCCTCTACTAACTTCTAGAGGATTGAAGCCGAGTACACCAAGGATGAGGCTGAGTAGAGGAGAGCAGTGCCGGTGGACACATCCTCGGTTGTCGATGTAGATATGCTCGAAGCAGATATAGCTCATCCCGCTCAGGCCGGTGAGCCTTCAGGTACTCCTAGTACTACTACTACTACTTTTTCTTCGTCTGCTACTACTACTACTACTACTACTGTTGTTGTTGTTGCTACTGCCTCTCGCCCCCTTTTAACACAGGCAATGCTTTATAAGATAGGCCATCTAGCATAATCTGCTGATGTACATTCTTCCCGGGTCGAGGCAGCTATCCTCAGACAGATTGAGCAAGCTATAGTTGTTGCCCTTGCCCCTATTCAAGCCGAGTTGTGAGAGTACCGGGAGTTGATTACTGCATATGGCCTGGCTTTGGATGTCCTCACTGTGCGGGTTAGGTATGTGAGTAGGGATAGCCAGTCCGATGAGGTTACAACCTTGAGAGTTGATGTTGCTAGATAGATGTGTGATATGGATGAGCTTAGATCCACTGATTTCTCTATGTTGTTCGGCACTATGGACCTTTTTGAAATACCAACTATTTCTGATATCCCTTCGACCACTTTGACCAAAGATACTGTTGTAGCTGATGATGGTGCTAAGTCAGATGCTCCTAAATCTGATGATGAGGATTCTGGGACTCGTGATGCAACTATTTATGATGGTCTTAAAGATCTAGAGGGTGCGATGGTGCAGACGGCTATGAAGGTATCTCTTCGGGACACCTTGATGATTGGGTCCATTGGAGCAGAGACTGTTGGTGGAGATGAGTTGGGCATTGATGCCCAGACTGAGAGAAACCCAAATGTACAGAGTTCACCTTAGGCTTAGCCTGACAAGAGGATCTTGACCCTCTTATTATTTTACTTTTTAGACAGTTATTTTACTTTGCATTAAGGACAATGTTTGGTTTTGTTTGGCGGGGTGAGGTATCTTCATACCTATCCCCTTAGGTTGTATTTATCTTGTTTTGTATCTCTCATGTTTTGGATGTTTATTATTATGACAGTTGGTCTTTAATGTGAATGTTGGTTTTTTATCCTAATTAATTCACCTCCTGATTTTGGTATTTGTGAATGTGTGGTTGTTCTCTCGCATATTTGAGTATCGGTTGCGATCAATATCGATGACTTGAATAGTGCTCTTGATTGAACGATATGTTTGTGCAATTCCAATGAGGCAAATTTGAGTTGCATAAGTCATGTCTGAACTCTTAGCATCTGATTGTTACTAGTCAATTGTTGAATTGAGTCTTGTGATGATCGTGGCACGCGAGCTCAACTTGTAGAGTCTTGATCAATGATTGTGTTGAATGCCTTGTATGGTGAGATTTCATTGAAATATGTGCTTGGTGATGACTAGAATTTGACCCATTGGCCCAATTAACTAATATAGGCGAATGAAAGAAATGATCTTAGGCACCAATTTTGGAAGAGTGAACCAAATTGCTCTTATACCTCTTTGTGACCACCTGTGAGAGTGTGAACCTAACTTTACAACATTTGAGTCTAACCTTTTCTTTGGATGAAACATGAACACACTTGGCCTATTTCCTTCCCACCTAAAACCTTCATGAAGCATTGGTTTGTTTGAATAGTCAACTTAGGCCAAAATCCTAAGTTGGGGGGTGTGGTTGAAATTGAAGAGAGAAAAGGAGAAATAACTTTGTGAAAATTCACCCTTGAAAGATTGTGTTGAAAAAGATGGAACCCTCCATATAAAGAAAAGAGAAGAGAAAAGCAAAAGAAGAAAAGGATTGAAAATGAATGTTGCAATGCAATTCGTGCATGAATAAAATAAAAGGGCGTCCAATGAGTGTTATCAAGAATGTTTGTGCTTGAAAGTACTTAGGGTGGATTGTGAAAATCAAAAGAGTTGAAGAAAAAGAGAAGAAGTGAAATGCAAGCCATGCTACATAAAGGTAGAAGTCACTAAGCCAAAATGATCATACATTAACCCTCAGCCCCGTTACAAGCCTTGAAAGACCTTAGTGATCTTGTTTGAGTTGAATGTCATATTGATTGGAAAATATGGGTAAGCCTATGGGCAGAATCATGTATATGTTTATCTTTGAGAGTGTGAGAGTTGATTTTGATTCCTTAATTCTCAAGTTTTGATGAGCCTTGTGCGGGCATGGAATCATTCTTGGTGTGAGGGCATTCAAATACATTTGTTGAGCTTGAATTTACATCTGAAGTAAGCATTGTGAGCTTGACTTTTATTTGATGATGACTCGGCAATGTTTGAATCTTGTAGTGCACAATTGAACATTGCTTGGGCATATTAAACCTCATGTGCATTCATGTTGAGTCTCAACAAGCACTATTTGTAGACATCCCTGTTGAACTAATTGATCTTATGTTTTACTTGAGGATAAGCAAATTTTTAAGTGTAATGACCTGTTCCCGTGGTTATGGAAAAGCCGACGGGGAAAAATTTTGGGCCGGAAAACTTTTTGATAGTAACTTAAAATTTCCTAGCCTAGTACAAATTTAGATGAAATCGGAGTAAGTGAGGTCTAGGGAAATCTTGTAACAAACAAAAGGCTTAATAAGGAATGCAATTACATGAGTAGATAACTAAGATGTTAAGGAACCCGTACGACTTTACGAAATCGAATTCAGGCAAATAGAACTCCTGAAACCGATCTTAGCCTGAATGGGTACTTTATGAGTGTCATGGGATGAAGATGTGTTGTGAAATGGGGGTTCAGAACTCTTAATCCGACTCACTGGTTCCGTGCAAGCCGTTGTGGCGGGATTATTCCTGCCAGGGCAGGGCCGGTGTGGCGGGATAGGGGCCGCCATAGCAGGCCAGTCGCGAATTAAGTCGAAAATAAACACCAAAACGTTATTATTCTACAACATTTGATCTTGAGAGCTAAGGAACGACCCATGTATATTTCTTGAAGGTTTTCCACCTCTTCTAGCACCAAAGGTAAGTTTTTACTCCCCGAATTCATGTTTCGATCCGTAGAACTTATTTTTTTGGGTAATAAGTTCTAGCACCAAAGGTAAGGTTTTTACTCCCCAGAGGAATGATAACTATTATTGTATGCGAACTCAATAAGAGGCAAATGGTCATCCCAACTTCCCTTGAAGTCTAGCGCGCACGCCTGTAACATATCTTCGAGGGTCAAAATTGTGCGCTCAGCCTGGCCATCTATTTGAGGGTGAAAGGCAGTACTAAGATTAACTTGTGTCCCTAATCCTTTCTGGAAGGACTTCCAGAAATTGGCGATAAATTGTGCTCCTCTATCAGAGATAATAGATACTGGGACACCGTGTAGCCTAACAATCTCTCTAATAAAGAGCCCTGCATCTTCGGCCAAAAAAGTAGCCCTGATTGATAAGAAGTGGGCTAATTTTGTTAGTCTATCAACAATTACCCAAATAGAGTCAAACTTGTGAAGCAATTGAGGTAGCCCTGTAATAAAATCCATATTAATTGCTTCCCATTTCCACAAAGGAATGGCTATCTCCTGAACTAGCCCAACGGGCTTTTGGTGCTCAACATTCACCTGTTGGCAGTTAGAACACTGCGCCACAAACTCAGCAATGTCCTTCTTCATCCCCTGCCACCAATAGATCTCCTTAATATCATGGTACATCTTCGTCGAACCAGGGTGGGAATGATGTGCCTCTTCTATAATTCGATATTGAAGCCCCGCAACATTCGGAACACACAATCGACTGCTATATCTGAGGACTCCATCTTCTGATATATCAAATGCTAAAGACTGCTGATCCTGAGCCTTAGCTCTAAGCTGCTCTAAGCTAGGATCCTCTTGTTGTCGTGATTTTACCTCTACAACTAGAGATGATACGGCTGTATCCTGAATTGTGACCCCACTATCGTCTGCCTCTAATAATCTGACTCCCAAACTAGCCAACTGATGAATCTCTCGTGCTATCTCCCGCCTCTCAACACCTAAATGGGATAAACTACCCATAGATCTTCGTCTGAGGGCATCGACTACCACATTTGCCTTTTGTGGATGATATAAAATATCCACGTCGTAGTCTTTCAGTAACTCAAGCCATCGACGATGTCGCAGATTTAACTCCTTCTGTCTAAATATATATTGAAGGCTTCTATGATCTGTGAAGATGTCAACATGAACGCCATACAAATAGTGTCTCCAGATCTTTAATGCATGCACAATTGCAGCCAACTCTAAATCGTGGGTCGGATAGTTCTTCTCATGCTTCCTCAACTGCCTTGAAGCATATGCGATAACCTTACGATGTTGCATTAGAACACATCCCAACCCAACACCAGAAACATCACAATACACCACATAGCCTTCTGAACCGTCTGGAAACTATGCTCGCAAGCCTCAGTCCACTGGAACTTAGCTGCTTTTTTAGTCAGCTTCGTTAATGGGGCTGAAATTGAAGAAAACCCCTCTACAAACCTTCTGTAGTACCCAGCTAACCCTAAGAAACTATGAACCTCAGTCGGAGTCATGGGTCTGGGCCAAGTCTTTACAGTCTCAATCTTTTGTGTATCAACCGCAATGCCTGCATCTGATACAATATGGCCTAAGAAAGCTACAGAGTCCAACCAGAACTCGCACTTAGAAAACTTTGCATAAAGTTCTCGGTCTCGAAGAACCTGAAGGACTGCTCACAGATGATTTGCATACTCATCTTTTGAACATGAATACACCAAAATATCATCAATAAATACAATCACAAACAAGTTTAGATACGACCTAAATATACTATTCATCAGGTCCATGAACACTGCTGGGGCATTAGTTAATCCAAAAGACATTACCAAGAACTCATAGTGTTCATATCTAGTTCTAAAGGCTGTCTTTGGAACGTCTTTCTCCTGAACTCGTATCTGGTGGTACCATGATCTTAAATCAATCTCTGAGAAACACTTAGCACCTTGTAACTGATCAAACAAGTCATCTATCCTCGGAAGGAGATACTTATTCTTTATAGTTGCCTTATTCAGCTGTCGGTAATCGATACACATTCTTAGTGAGCCATCTTTCTTCCTTACGAACAATACTGGTGCACCCCATGGTGAAGCACTAGGCCTAATAAAGCCTTTATCCAGCAAGTCTTTCAGCTGATCCTTTAACTCCTTTAGCTCAGCAGGAGCCATTCTATAAAGAGGGATAGATGTGGGTTGTGTACCTGGTAGCATATCGATAGCAAAATCAATTTCTTGTTTTGGAGGGATACCAGGAAGCTCATCTGGAAATACATCTAGAAACTCACTAACTACCGGAATAGACTGAAGAGTCGGTGGTTCTGCATCTATATTATGAACGCGAACAAGATGATAAATACAACCCCTAGTAATCATCCTCCTCGCCTTAAGATAGCAAATAAACCTACCTTTCGGCGTTGCTGTATCGCCTTTCCATTCCCGAACTGCCTCTCTTGGAAAGTGGAATCTAACAATCTTTGTTCGGCACTCAACATTAGCATAACAAGACGCTAACCAGTCTATGCCCATAATGACGTCGAAATCGACCATCTCTAACTCTACAAGATCAACAGAGGTCTGACGGTTGATAATTTCTATCGTGCAACCTCGATAGACTCTCCTAGCAACAATAGACTCACCAACTGGTATAGATACAATAAAGGGTCAATCTAATGACTCTGCTACTATACATAACTTCCTCGCAATAAATAGAGTAACATAAGACAGAGTAGATCTAGGATCTATCAGAGCATAAACACAATGGGAGCAAACAATCAATGTACCTGTCACAACATCTAGTGATGACTCTGAGTCTTGTCAGCCGGCTAGTGAATATTTACGATTCTGGCCACTACCAACTAGATGCTCCCTCTCTGCCTCTGCCTCTACCTCTACCTGCTGAAGTCTGGGGTCTACACCCTGTAGACTGTGCTGATAAAGAGGAACCTACTACTGACCTGGTCGACTGACCTATACCACCCTGACCTATGGTCGGGCAGTTTCTCCACCCATGCCCCTCTTGTCCACAAGAATAACAAACTGTGGAATCCTATTTGCACCTCCCGAAATGCATCCTACCACAAGTTGCGCAACGCGGCGGTGCTGTCCTAGCCTGGCCTGAGCCTCTCTGCTACTGAGAGCCTGATGCTCGTGAACCCTCACCTGGGACTGACTGTCCCTGACGATCAAATCTACTCCCCTAGAACTGTTGTGGTGGAGGTCTAGGTGGCCTACTAGAATATCGAGGTCTGGGACCACCCTGAATATCTCCATATGAACCAGCGGGTCTATCCCTCTTCTGTCTCTCTCTATCGACCCTCTCAGTCATATACTATAGATGTCGGCGATCCTTTATGCCTTGTGTAAAGGCCTGAATTCGTGAGATATCCATTTATCATTTAGTGTAGCGGTAGAACAAGCGTCGATATAGTCTGAGTCAAGCCCTCCCACAAATCTACGCACCCTATCATGCATCGTATCAACAAATGCTAGTGCATATCTAGCCAATGAATCAAATCTCAGCCGGTACTCTCGGACACTCATGCTACCCTGTCGGAGGTTCAGAAACTGGTCCACCCAGCCATCCCTAATCTCTCGAGGCAAATAGTGATCTATGAAAGCTTCTGTAAAGCTATCCCAAGTGGGTAAAGATATATCTTCTCCCCTAGATCTCTCCCAACTTTCATACCACAATACTGCAACATCACGCAATTGAAATGCTGCTAACTCAACTGACTCAGTCGCTGAGGCATGCATGACTCTGAAGATCCTATGAAGCTGATCAACAAAGTGATGAGGGTCTTCTCTACGATCTGTCCTAAACTGTGGAGGATTCAAGGCAAGAAATTCACAAATCTCGAACTTTCGGGCCCTTCAGAAGGTCCGGCAACATCTGGCACAACTGGCTGGCGCTGTGCGGCTACTAACTGTGCTAGCATATATACTGCACTCTTGAAATCATGATCAGATGGAATATGAGGAACTAGAGGTGATACTGCTGGTGGAGCCGGGGGTCCTGTAGCCCTCGGAGGCTCCTGAAGCAGTGGAGAAGCTATAGGGGGCTGAGAAGATGTCTCCTCCTAGGTCTCACAATGGGCTGCCTCCACCTGTAGTACCTTGCCAATACCCTCGCCTGCAGTTGTATCTAGTTCCTAGCTAGTTGTGGTATGTCTGGTGTCAGCCATCTCTATCTGCATACAAATATCAATTATAAGCCAGAAACCTCAACCCTTAAGACACCGCTCTATAGCACGAGGTGAGCAAAAGAAGGATAGTCATTCTAACATGCCCGATAGCTTCTTGCTTATCAAATATGGTGCACAACATATTTATAAACAAGACTATACTAGACACGGCTTGCAGACTCCCTAGGATACGACGTTGCTCTGATATCAAGTTTGTCACAACCCAAACTCAAAAGGCGCAACTGGCTCCTAATGCCAGAATTTAGGCTCGAGCCGACCCTGCCTAACCATTTGCTACTAGCGCATGGCAGCCACACGTAACCAAGAAAACAACCAAGTATATCTCGGCTTAAAATTAAGCCCTCGGCCGGCAAGACCCCTGTGAACAAATCTATAAAAGAAACAGCTACTCCCAAGAGTTCATATAAAGAAATAACTTACTAGCACAAAAGTCCTGATTGGGCCATCGAGGCCACCATGATCTCTACAATGAAATTGAAAGCAGGTATATATCAATACAATACCTCAAATAACTAACAAGCAACAGCAAACCAACAAACTAGGCCAGCATGGCTATAACATAGTTGTACACCCCACACACTAGTCTGCAAGCCTCTAAGAGTAGTAAAGATTGGTAGGACAGAGCCCCAGCCTACCCATAAAAATATATACAACAAAAGCTAACAAACCTCCACACTCTGACAGCTATGAAGGAAAGGGCTAGCCAACCGTATAGAAGTCAATCCTGCTGCTGAGGAGGTCTACTCGGATGTCTGTCGGGACCTGCATGCATGAATGCAGCGCCCCCAGGCTATGAAAGGTTGTAGACTAAATGAGCAAGTATCATAATATACCAAAAGCAATCAGGTTAGGAAATCAAATTTAGATAAGCATGACAACCCACTACTGAATCTAATAAAATACAATAATGATCAAACATCAACCTAACCAAGCCCCCATAAGCTCGGTAGGAACAAACAACATACCACCTACTTAGGCCCCCATAAGCCCAGAAGGTGCCAAATCAATCTACATAACCTTATCGGTAGCCCCTTGTCTTTGTAAGAAGTCACATAGCCCTTTCTGGCAACGATATAGCCCCGTAGGCAGCACATAGTCCTCTTTGGCAACATCATAGCTCTGTGGGCTGCACGTAGCCCTTTTTTGCATCACATAGCCCTGTAGGCAATACATAGCCCTCTTTGGCATCAAAATAGCCCCGTAGGCAACACATAACACTTTTTGGCATCAATATAGCCCCGTGGCAACACATAGCCCTTTTTTGGCAATAACATAGTCCTATTAGACAACATCATATCCCCCATAGGCAGTTCATAGCTCAACAGCTAACGACAATATCCCCAAGGGCGACAACAAACAATTAAATAGGCTGAAGGCGAGCAATTTATCTATAAACAATAAATATATGAATAATCTCCAAGTCGTTCTTAACTTAGGGTCTTTCTTAACAAATCGTGAGTCCCTAAAATGAAGGGTTATAACCACCCAATCAGCCAACCACTCACAATCACATCTACAAGATCACCAACGTTAACTACATCTAAGGAAACATGTCGAACGAAGGGAATAACCTTAACATACCTTTCCAATGAACGCTCGAAAGACCGTAATTCCTTCACGAAAGTTGTTCCTTATGTCCTAAGCTTCGCAAGCACTATATATACACAGCTGGTACGCACCTATAAACTTGTTGAAACGTCCGTAGAAATTCATAAAAGCAATCATAAAAGAGTCTTGAGATGATTACCTTAGTTAACCAAGTTAAAACCTTGAAGAAACACCAATAATTACAAATTTATATCTTCAAAAACCAGCTCCAAACGCAACAAATAGAAGGGAAAAATGATTGCCACGTGTAGGGATTGCGTTTCTAGGCACGGGGGCAATGTTTAATGGTAGAAATCGTCAAAACTAACCTTCATCATGCTGGACTCCATAGGAACCCTCTCCTAAGCTTTCTCTCTAGTTTTTGGAACTGAAATGAACTGTTTCCATGGCTAAACCGTTAAACAGCCGACATACCATATTTCTTTACCCGACCCGGATTCTGCCTTGGCAGTCCCTAGTAAAGCCCTCATAACTTTTTACTCGGATGTCCGTTTGATACGGGGTTTTGTGAGTTGAAAACTAGACTCGTAGGCCTTCGATTTAATGGGTAAAAGGCCTTCTAACTCTTTATATATTGGGAGAAAATATCTAATACATTTTATCCAAATTTCAAAGAAATCTTTAAAAAGGAACTTACGATAACTTTCGCCAACTTTTATTTTGCCACTTACTTAACTTCAAAACTTGAGATAAAACCCTTAAACACTTAAAATATGACATATCACATCCTTTTTAATTTATTACTCACCCTCTTTGTCTTTCCACGAAGGTACAAGTTAATTTAGACGTTTTGGAAAAGTCGGGGTGTTACAACTACAAATGATTTCATTTCTCAGCTGACTTTGAACGAGCATATATCTTAATATACAACGATTTAGAGGTCCTACAACCTATCTAATTACAGGTATTTGAGTCTAGTTTCCAGCAAAACAAACCGATCGTTAAAACAATATCAGAGTAAAAAGTTATGTTCATTCTACGACAGGCGCGCGTACTACCCAATCACTGCGGGACATGTGGTACTTTAGAGAAAGTCGGCTAAACTTGTTGTTTTTATATTAGAAGTTTGGGATATACTTTATCATATACTCAAGAATGTGTAAGGACTGCTTTGAAGTTATTTCTTCAAGTTTTTCTCATATTCAATCCTCCAAAGCTTAAGGTAAGTTGGTTTCTTCAAGAATCAAGTGTCTTCCTCTCCATAGACCTATATATATACTTAGCTAAATGTTTTCTTGAAGGAAAAAGTATTGTTCTTGAGAATAGAAAAGGGCAGGGTGCTTTTATTGGATATATAGGTATGACTCCTCTTCTATCTTCATAAATATTATTCCAAGGATTCTTTAAGTATAATTTGCGGGTAGGACTCACGGGACGGTGATAGGAAGCCGTGAGTCCATGTTTTACCCATTGAAGTTGATATTTTGGTGAGGAGGGAGTTTGTAAAAGGCTGTGTTGGCTGTTGTTTTGACCAAATGAGGGGTCAATGGTATTGTATTAGGGAAGTAAAATGGTTACAATAAAATGGAAGGCTAGGTATAGAGAACGTGACTCTTATAGTTCTTGAAAGTTTATCGCTCACCTAGTGTTTGATGAAATGCCTGAATCGCTAAGAATATGTTGTAGCTGGTTATATGAGCTCCCATTATTTTAATTTATGGCATTAGTTCTCTACCAACTTAAACTATGAGCTTATAAAGAAATTTGACATCGTTAACAAAGAACCCGTGGGATAGTGATTGGAGGCCATGAGTTTTGCTTTTTATGTTAAGTGTGGATGATTAAGGGGGCTGGTTCTTTATGGTTAAAGGATTGAGGAGTAATACTGAACATTTAAATAAGTCATAAGCCTACTTGGAAAGTAGAGAAAGAGAATAGAGTGGCGATACACCATTCATCTACGGTAATTGTTGAGATTGTCGCTTGCGAACAATTATTGTGTTTTTTGGCCTTATTGTGGCTCTTGATTAGTTTCTTATACTATCCTTTTATGGTTTTATGTTTAGATAAAGTTGTCAGCAAAGGAGTTTGACGACGTAAGATAGTAAGTCTCGAAGTAAGGTATGTAAAGCTAAAACCTCTTTCGCCCTTAAGGCATGACCTAAACTCGCATGTTCTTTCGATAAATGTCACTAGAGATTCTATGATACTTGAAAGAAAGTTATCCTATTTTATAAACCCTCTCATGTTGAGTCCTAAACCTATAGAGTTACAGTACTCTTCAAGGAATCAATATGTTTCACACAACTATATTTGTCTACAGTTGAAACTCTTAGAAGTTAGTGGTGTACATGTTGCATAAATTTAAAGGAAATAGTCGGCCACAGACTCTTCGTAAGTGTATAGGTCACAAGATATATGATTCTCAAGCTAAAGAAAGTAATCACAAATTGTATCACGAAGTATGTGATTAATGAATTAATTATTAAAAATAATTGCATGCAGATGAGATTATAGACTACTCTACAGCACGGGGTGGGTATTTTTAGGGCTTCTATGTGCGACGCTACTCTATTCACAGAATTCAAATATAGTCAGCCAGAATTTCCCATCGTGGATTTACCTGACTGATACAGGCCTGCGAGCAGACCATACAGGAGCCCTGAGGGTTTACCTTGATAGACCTGGTTACCAAACTATGAGCTTTCACGCGTGGTCGTGATAGTGGGCTACAAATGCCATACAGGGTTCACTAATCGTTGTTAGTAGGCCATCATGTGATTTCCTGACAGTTAGTTTTACAAAGAGAAAAGAAGCGATACAATGAAGTAAAGATATCACTTAGGCAAATTATAGGGATTATATATATAAATGACTAAGCCACGAAATGTTAGATGAGGACCCTTGAGGTTGGTCACAATTCCAGTTATGGATTATGTCTCCTGCATAGACATGCTCAGATTTTCCTATCTTGATATTTGATGCATTTTAGCATTCTTACGTGTCTACTTGTTATTCAGTCTGCTTTACATACCAATACATGTTTTTATATGTACTAACGTCCCTATTATTGTGGCGCTTCATTTGTATCACTACAGGCTCAGGTACTTAGGACAACAAGCATTTTAAGTAGACGAGAGACTTCCAGTTTAGCAGTTGGTAAGCCTACCTCTACCTGGGGCTATCAGATGTTTAAAGCCTATATTTTGCTACGTATGTACATATATCATAATGGGTATGTCGGGACCCTGTCCCGACTAGTTATCAGATTCTCAGATGCATACTCTTTAGAGTATTCTTAGACTTAGTTTTGTTTCCGCTGTAAAGTAGCCCAACGGGACCTTTTGTTATCTATGTTTTAGTATGTGTCTTTATATAGGTTCTGTTGCTTATGAATCTACAACTTGGCATGAGATTAGTAAAGATAATAACAGGTGCTTGTGTTTATCCTTGATGTTTGCCCCTTTGTAGTTAGGGACGTGACAATATGTATGTGAATGTTGCATTATTGATCACACTAATAGTAAATGAGTATTAATGAAGAATTGTATGATTATGAGAATGTACATTGTGATTGTGATTGTGATTGTGGCTTGGTGAGTGGATCGGGTTTTACGTTCCAACACACTAACTTGGATTGGGTGCCACATTCGGTGCATATATGGTATCGGGTGTCACGTTCGACATACTAACTTGGAGCGGGTACCACGTAACGGTACACTTATAGTTTGGGTGTGGGTTCCATGAGAGGACCATTGACTTGGCATAAATGTGTATTATTGAGAATATGGAATTGTACATTGGTTTTGAAATGATGACTAATATTGTATATGTTCAGTATATGCCTGTTTTATAATGTTGTGGTTACTTGCATGTATTTCACTTATTTGGATAGCCGCGTGATACTACCAGTACACTGTGGTTGTGTACTGATACTGCACTTGTTCTTTCTTTGTTGAGTACAAGGCATCTTCAGGTGGCTACTGACAGACCTCGTCTAGAAGATCAGTGATCAATCGAATTCAAGGGTGAGCCAGTGCTTCCAGGCTGCCATGAGTTCTCATTATGTTTAGTCAATTTTGATTCGGACTTAGACTAGTACTTTAGATTTTCTTATTTAATTGGGTTGTACTCATTTCCTTTAGACGTATGGTTCCTTGTTAGAGTTTTGGTACATTGACTTTCAGGTTCTAGGGAATAATTTCCGTAATGTTTTGTTATATCTCATGGAGTTTATGGGAACACTACTTGACTCTTGCATTTAAACATGCTTCCGTATCTTTAAATGCCTTAGTTTTTGATTAAGTTGTTTAGTTCTTTGGTTAGCTAATTAGTATTAATGGTTCTCCCACCGGAGGGTTAGTGTGGGTGTCAATCCCGACGATCTGGGTTGTGACAAAGTTGGTATCAGAGCCCTAGGTTCATTGATCTCGATGTACCAAAACGAGTCTAGTAGAGTCTTGCGGAACGGTACAGAGACATCTGTACTTCTCTTCAACAGGCTATAGGACTTTAGGAAATCTCTCTGTTTCTTTTATCTCCTTTCATGATATAACTTGGTTCCAATTGGTATCTGGTGATCCAAATTGGTATCTAATCTCTTTCACTCTTCTGTATGTAGATGGTTAACACTAGGTTCAACGGCGTCAGGCATGTAGCTCCCGTCAATCCGCCAGCTGAGGAATCCATAGAAAGAGGTCGCGATCGAGGTAGGGGTAGAGGAAGAGCAAAGGGGCAAATGCCTAGGAAGGGTAGCACCTACTAGGGATGGAGCTCAGATTGAGAATGCTCCCAGAAATGAGAATCCTCATGTGCATCATGAAGAGATAGAAGAGAATGTTGAGGATGAGAAGAATGTTGGAAAAGAGAAAGAAGTGCAGGTTGAGACTACATGTATTCCTCCCTTAGACCCAGTGTTAACTCAACAGATTATGTCATTCCTAAAATGATTGGTTGGTCCTGGAGTTCTTCCCTTAGTTCAAGCGACTCAAGCTCCTGCCAATCCTACTATTTCTACCATTGTCCCTAAGGTGGGCGGAATAGTAAGTACTGCTGCTTTCTTACATCCTTTGTTGGGTCCTGTTATGACTGGTAATGAGCATGAGATGCTGACTAAGTTCTTGAAATTGAAACCGCCTGTGTTCCATGGTTTCGAGAGTGAGGACACTTATCAGTTCATCCTAGATTGTTATGAGAGGGTTCATAAGTTGGGATTTGGTAATCAACATGGGGTAGATTTTGTAACCTTTCAACTTCAAGGTGAGGCTAAACAGTGGTGGAGAGCTTATATGGAATGCAGATCTTCCGCATTACCCCTACTCACTTGCACCCAGTTTCATGCCCTGTTCTTAGAAAAGTATGTGCCCCAGACTTTCAGAAATCGTAAGAAGGATGAGTTCATGTCTTTGGAACAAGGTGGTATGTCTGTGGCTACTTATGAGGCTAAGTTGCATGCATTGTCTAGATTTGCTACGCAATTGGTGACTACTGAGGCAGAGAGGATCCGCCTATTTGTTAAGGGACTAAATTTTGAGTTGCAGGTATTGTCTATTCATATGTCGTCTACGGGAAAAAGTGTCAATAAGGTAACATATTTTGGGAAGAAAGTGGAGGGGGTGAAGCGAGACGGTCAGGCTAAGGTATTGGCCAAGAAAGCCAAGAATTCAGGTAACTTTTAGGGTTCTTACTCCAGAGGTTCAAGGAAGCCTTCACTTGAAGCCCGGCCAATTCAGTCTGCTATGCCCGTTTCTATATGTAATTACTCGGGAACTTCACCTCAGAATTTGATTTAGGATAGACAGGGAGTCGCACCTTCGATGGGCAATATGTCATCCTTCGATCGCACTTGTTATAATTGTGGAGAACCTAGGCATATGAGGAGAGGTTATCCCCATCCGCGCATGTTGGATTTTGCACAGTAGTAGACTAGAGCAGTGGTACCCGCGGGCAATGGTAATAATGGTCTAGGACGTCCACAATATGGGTGAGGAGGAAATCAGCGAGGCCGTGGAGGTCGGGGAAATGGTAACGCAGGCACAGGTACAAAGCAATCAGGTAGGGAAGTCGCTCGTCATGATGGCAGGGCTTAATGTTATGCCTTTTTGGGTAAAACTGAGGCGGAGGCGTCTGACGCAGTGATCACATGTATTATTCTTGTCTCTGACGGGATGGCTAATGTCTTATTTGATCCGGGTTCTACTTATTCTTATGTGTCCATGAAATTTTCCTCAGAGTTTGATATGATTTGTGATATACTTGATGCCCCCATCCATGTTTCTACCTCCATTGGAGAGTCTTATTTATGGGTTTTCAAACTTGGGCTGATTTGGTTATTTTGGATATGATTGACTTTGATATAATCTTAGGCATGACTTGGTTGTTCCCCTATTATGTTATGTTGAATTGTAATACTAAGTTTGTGACTTTAGAAATTTCGGGAAGGAAAAAGTTAGAGTGGGAAGGTGTGTACAAGCCTAAGCAAGCAAAGATCATATCATCTATTCGAGCTAGGAAACTGGTAGGGTAGGGTTTTTTGGATTATTTAGCTCATATTCGGGATGTTGAGGTTGAGTCTCCCTCTATTGAGTCTATTCATGTGGCGTCAAAATTTAGAAAAGTGTTTCCTGTTGATTTGTCTGGTATGCCTCTGGGTAGAGATATATATTTCTGCATTAATTTGAAACCTGATACTCGTCCCATTTCCATCCTTCCATATCGCATGGCTCTGGTAGAGTTGAGAGAGCTTAAGGCTCAAATCCAAGAACTTCTTGATAAGGGTTTCATCCGTCCTAGTGCATCCATGTGGGGTTCTCCTGTCTTGTTTGTAAAGAAAAATGATGGTAGTATGAGGATATGTATAGATTACCGGCAATTGAATAGGGTCACCATTCGAAACAAGTACCCATTGCCTCGAATAAATGATATTTTTAACGAGTTGCAAGGTGCATCAACTTTCTCTAAGATTGATCTAAGGTCAGGTTACCATCAGTTAAAGATTAGACCTGAGGATGTGCCCAAGATGGCGTTTAGAACCCGCTATGGGCACTACGAGTTTCTATTTATGTCGTTTCTGTTGACAAATGCTCCTGCAGCTTTCATGAGTTTATGAATGATGTGTTCAAACCTTTCCTTGATTCATTTGTGATAGTGTTTATTGATGACATTTTGGTTTATTCAAGAAGTAAGGAAGAGCATGCCGACCATATTCGTATTGTTCTGGGTGTTATGGGGAAACAAAAGTTGTATGCCAAATTTTCTAAGTACTAATTTTGGTTGACTTCGGTTGCCTTTTTGGGGCATGTAGTTTCAAAAGAAGGGGTAATGGTAGATCCCCAAAAGATTAAAGTGGTTAAGAATTGGGTTCGGCCTGACTCTATGACTGAAGTTAGGAGCTTTGTGGGGATCGCTAGCTACCATCGTCGGTTTGTGAAAAACTTTGCTTCTATTGCCACACATTTGATGAATTTGACAAAAAATAAGGTACCTTTTGAATGGACTGGAAAATGCGAGGAGAGCTTTCAAAAGCTCAAGACTCTTTTGACCACCGCACCTATTCTAGCACTGCCGGTTGAAGGTAAAGATTTTATAGTTTATTGTGACACTTCACATTTAGGTTTGGGTGTTATGTTGATGCATGATAAGAATGGCATAGCTTATGCATCGCGGCAGTTGAGGGTGCATGAGAGGATTTATCTAACCCATGATTTAGAGTTGGCAGCGGTAGTGTTTGCTCTTAAGATTTGGCAACATTACCTCTATGGTGTTAAGTGTGAGGTATTTAATGATCATCGTAGTCTACAATATGATTTCACTCAAAAAAATTTGAATTTGAGACATCGAAGGTAGATGGAGTTACTCAAGGATTATGATGTGACCATTCAGTATCATCCGGATAAGGCTAATGTAGTGGCAGATGCGCTAAGTTGAAAGCGGTGAGTATGGGTAGTTTAGCCTGCTTGAATGCATCCAAGCGACCTTTGGTTAGGGAAATTTAGACCTTCAAGTCTAAGTTCATGCAAATGGGCATCTCAAAGAAAGGTAGGGTGTTAGCTAGTATTGAAGTAAGGACCACATTCATCGAGGAGATCAAGGCCAAATAGTTTAAGGATTAGAATTTGACTGAGCTCAGAAAGAAGACAGTGTATGGAAAGGCACAAGAGACCACTCTTGATGCGGGGGAGGGGGGAGGCTCAGTTTTAAGGGAAAGATTTGTGTTCCTCGAGTAGATGACTTGATTCAGAATTTTTTTACAGAATCCCATGGTTCACGATACTCTATTCATCCGGGTGTGACCAAGATGTACCGAGATTTGAAGCAACTTTATTGGTGGCTTGGCATGAAGAAAGATATAGCGGAGTTTGTGGCTAAGTGTCAAAATTGCCAACAAGTAAAATATGAGCATCAAAGTCCTACAGGTTTTTTCCAGAGAATGTCAATTCTGGAATGGAAGTGGGAAAGGATAGCTATGGATTTCGTGGTTGGTCTTCCCAAGACTTTGGGAAAGTTTGATTCTATTTGGGTAGTGGTTGACAGATTGACTAAGTCAGCCCATTTTATTTCGGTCGAAATAGATTATAATGCTCAACAGTTGGCTAAAGTTTATGTAAAAGAGATAGTAAGGTTGCACGGGGAGCCCCTTTCTATCATCTCAGACTGTGGTACATAATTCACATCCAAGTTTTGGAGGAAATTACATGATGAATTGGGCACACAACTTACTTTTAGTACAACTTTCCATCCACAGACGGACGGGAAATCTGAGAGGATAGTCAAAGTGTTAGAGGACATGTTGAGGGCCTGCGTGATCGACTTTGGAGGACATTGGGATAAGTTCCAACCTTTATGTGAGTTCTCTTACAATAACAGTTATCACTCCAGCATAGATATGGCACTGTTTGAGGCACTCTATGGGAGGGCATGTAGATCACCTATAGGATGGCTCAAGGCTGGAGATACATTTGGGGGTTCATTTAGTGAAGGAAGCTCAAGATAAAGTGAGGAGTATTCAAGCTAAGATTTTAGCGTCCCAAAGTAGACAGAAAAAGTATGCAGACCATAAGGTAAGAGACATGACATTTCAGACTGCTGAGAAAGTTCTTCTTAAAGTATCACCCATAAAAGGGTGATGAGATTCGGCAAGAAGGGCAAGATAAATTCGTGACATTGGTCTCTTTGAGGTTCTCGACTATGTAGGGCCAGTGGCTTATAGATTGGCGTTACCTCCTAACCTATCGGGAGCTCATCTTGTATTTCATGTGTCTATGTTAAAGGGATATCATACAGATGCAGATTACATCATAAAATGGGACTCAGTTGTGTTAGACAAAGACCTTCAGTATGAGGAGGAACCGATTGCAATCCTGGATCGTGATGTCCGAAAGCTGAGTACCAAAGAGATTAAGTTCATGAAAGTTCAATGGAAACATCATCCAGTTGAGGAAGCTACTTGGGAAACCAAGAAGGACATGCGACACAAGTATCCCCACTTGTTCGTCGATTCAGGTACTACTCCACTCTTACTTTAGCCTATTTTCCTAAGTTGGTCACTCGGGGACGAGTGATAGGTAAATTGGTATCTATTGTAACGACCTGTTCCCATCATTATAGAAAAGCGAACGGGGAAATTTTTTGGGCTGGAAAGCTTTTTGGTAGTAACTTGAAATTTCCTAGCCTAGTCCAAATTTGGACGAAATCGAAGTCAGTGAGGTCTAGGGAAATCTAGTAACAAAGGACAGGTTTAATATGGAATGCGATTACATGAGTAGATAGCTAAGACGTTAAGGAACCCGTACACTTTACGGAATTGAATTCGGGAGAGTAGAACTCCCGAAACAGATTTTAGCGTGAATGGGTACTTTTTGAGTGTCATGGGATAAAGGTGTGTTGTAAAATAGAGGTTCAGAACACTTAATACTACTCACTGGTTCCGTGCAAGCCGTTATGGCGAGATTATTCCCGCAAGCGCGGATCCGCTATGGCGGGATAGGGGCCGTCATAGAGGGTCAGTCGCGAATTAAGTCAAAAATACACCCCAAAATGCTATTATTCTACAACATTCAATCTTGAGAGCTAAGGAACGACCCAGGGATATTTTTGGAAGGTTTTCCACCTCTTCTAGCACCAAAGGTAAGGTTTTTACTCCCCGAATCCATCTTTTGATCCATAGGGAGGGTTTTGATCTGGGAATTATGGTGGAAAAAGGCCCTAATATGGGTATGGGGATCAAGGGTTTGACCTAGGGTTAATATTATTGATTATGATCCGGGTAATTAGGTCTTGTTTATTGATCTTTGCGTTGTATTGATTGTTTGTAGACCAAGAACAAGCGGAAAGAATCTGGAAAGGGAAGAATCAAGTTTCTTAGGGGATTCAAGCTTTGTTTGAGGTAGGTGATGGTTTTGATTTCATATTGGTGTGATGTATGTTAGTAATTACTTTGTTTTATATATGTATGTGAATGTTGCATTATTGATAACACTAATCGTAAATGAGTATAAATGAAGAATTGTGTGCCATGAATCAACTCCTGATTGTATGATTATGAGAATGTACATTGTGATTGTGATTGTGGTTTGTTTAGTGGATTGGGTGTTATGTTCCAACACACTAACTTAGATCGACGGCCACGTTTTGGCGCATATATGGGAATGGGTGCCATGTCCGGCACACTAACTTGGATCGGGTACCACGTATCGGTACACTAACAATTTGGGTATGGTTTCCATGAGAGGACCATTGACCTGGCATATATATGTATTATTGAGAATATGGAATTGTACATTGATTCTGAAATGATGACTAATATTGTATATATTCGGTATATGCCTGTTTTATAATATTGTGGTTACTTGGATGTATTTTAATTATTGGGATAGCCGCGTGATCCTACCAGTACACTGTGGTTGTGTACTGATACTGCACTTGCTCTTTCTTTGTTTAGTACAGGCCATCTTCAGGCGGCTACTGATAGGCCTCGTCTAGAAGATCAGTGATCAATCGAATTCAAGGGTGAGCTAGTTCTTCCAGGCTGCCATGAGTTCTCTTTATGTTTAGTCCATTTCGATTCAGACTTAGACTAGTACTTTAGATTTTCTTATGTTTAATTAAGTTATTTAGTTCTTTGGTTAGCTAATTAGTATTAATGGTTCTCCCACCGGAGGGTTAGCGTGGATGCCAATCACGACAGTTTGGGTCGTGACATTAAGTGGGGGATGTTGATGAGTCGGGGATTTCGACTCATTCAGGGCTTAATATTTAAGGAATTAGTGTCCTCAATGCCTATTTTATGCTCATAACTGATGTTAAAATGTTAATTTGCAGCAATGAAGGTGAAAGAGAAAGGCAAGAACATTACAAGGCAAATAGGAGCGAAAAAGCTGAAAGAGTTTAAGGAAAGCAAGGCTGGTACTCGCCAAAGCCACTCAGCGAGTCGCTGAGTAGACCTTCAGCTCGCCTAAAGTTCCAGCAGGCCAGCCCATGGACAAGACCAACCTTGGCGATAGGAGAAGTTTTTCGGCGATTCACAGAAAGTGCTCTGCGAAGCTAATGTAACTCGCCAAAAGTTATAGAAAGGAGATGGTGCAAGGCTATGTCAAGAATGCGATAAAAGAGACACTCGGTGCATCGCCAACCAGGTCAGCGAAGTCCGACTTACTTTGCCGAGTGACTCTAATGCTAAAATTTTGAGAACGTATAAATGCAATTTTCAAAAGAAGAAAAAGGAGTTTTGAAACATAGTCCAGTTCCAACATTATCCAGTTCTGGTTTTTTGATCTTCAATATTCTAAACATTGGTCTTACACTTTTTAAGTAGAGATTTAGGGTTTTTATGATTTTTAGCTTCAATTTGAGCATTTGGAAACTTGTGGATTGTTGCCCAATCTGATGGAAAACATAGTTGGTAACAACTTGATCTTTATTATGTTTGGCTAAAACCCCCACTCTTAGGGGTGTGATTATGTAGTTTAATGTTTCAATTAGCTTATAAGTGTTAATATTTACTGATTTTATTGTTGATTTGAAGTGGGTTCAATTAATAGTTTGTGTTTTAATTGATGAATTATAGTTGCAAATACAATTCTAGTCTAGTACTCTAAGCTTGCTTGAGAAAGAGGTATTAGAGTTAAAACTATTAGTTGATGATTGTAGTGATTGTGGTATTGTTGATTTAGCTTGAGAAAGTGGGTCTAAATGCAATCCTACAAATCTAGCTTGAAAAACTAGATTGATTAAGGTATTGGGCTGCTAATTTGTGTTGCTTGTCGAGGTTCAAAAGAACTCGCTTGATTCGTAATAGTTGATTGAGAAATGACTATTGCACTTAAAGCCTAACCTACCCACTGAGGTTCACCGACTTTTAGTAAGTAATAATCACTCATTTAGCAAAATTGCCATTCAATTTATCACACTCCCAAGAAACTCTCTACTTGCTTACTCCCGGTTATTTATAGTTGTTAATTTTTCACCCAAATCCCCCCATTTGACATTAATTGTCAACCCCTTGTCATTTACTTTATTGTTGCAAAAATGTCTACATCTACAAACGATTAGAACACCATTCTACTTTGTAATCAAATTATTTACCGTATCACTCCATGTGGGATCCACTCCAACTCTTAGTTGGGTTTATACTTGTTAGTGATCGCCTACACTTAGAATTGGATAAAGTGTAGTTGAGCGTTATCAGTGTTTGAGGTTGTTGTGGATGCTGAGATTGTTGTTGATGATGAGAGTGGGAGGGCTGATGCAGAGTTGCCCGATGAGACTAATGAGGAGGAGCTGAGAGCTGAAGAGCACGGGATTGCTAGACACTGACCAAGTTGAATGAGACTGAAGAGGTCATTCTTTAGGTTGCACCGAAGAGATATCTTCGAGATACTTCAGAGGTTAGGTCTAATGGAGTCACTTGAGACTCTACCATACCTCATGTTGCTGAGACGGGCATTGATGCCCTTGTTGAGCCTCACATGCCACCTCTAGTGATCCTATTACCGAGCATTGATGCCCTTCTTGAGGCTTCACCTCCGAGACTCCAAATGAGAGTGCACACAGGCATAGCATGTTAGGGGGACTCTTTCTCTCAGCCTCCCAATATTTTTACTTATTTTGCATTGAGGACACTACATTCTATTTTTGGTGGGGTTAGGGCCTTCGTGCCAATATTGCCCTTTTTTTATTGTATTTTGTTATTTCATATTTTGAACAATTATAGTTTGATGTTTGTTTATATTAGAGTGCTTTTTTTGGGTAAATGTGTGTCTCGTTATTTCTATCTCGTTCTCTTTTGATGTGGCAACCCCCCCATGAGTTCAAATCGTGAAATGCTTGAAGTTTTCATTGATAATAATTTGAGAATCTATTTTGTTCAAAATCGATGTCTTGAATAGTACTCATGATGAGCATGATGTGTGGTGTTGGTGTAGCGAGAACGAAATCTATGTGGTTACACCTTTGAGCAAGCATTTTGAATCTTTTGTTGACTAGCTATGTTTTGATGTGAGCCTTACAATGAACATCGCACATAAGCTTTTGATCTTTTCGGATATACTAAATGAGTGTAGTTCGAAGTGCCATGTGTGGTGAGATTTTTTTTTGAAAGCATGCATGTGGAGTCCTAGAATTTACCTTGTCGATCAAATTGTATGAATCTTGGTGAATGTGAGACATGATCTTAGGTAAAATTTCAATGAGGGAACCGAATTATCCATAAAGCCTTTTGTGACTAGCTTGTGAGGGTGTGAATCCATGTTGGCACCAATTGAGCCTAACTTATTTGTTGACAACAAAAAGAAGCCTCTTGAGCAAATTATCTCTACCTTCTTACCAAAAGTCCTTTTTGAAGAATTCTGACGTTTTCATTGACAACTTAGGCCAAAAGCCTAAGTTGGGGTGTGGACAATAAGGATGAATGAAAGCCAAATGAAGGGCAAAATAAAGAAGAAATGAGACGAAAATCTGAAAGTTTTGCAAAAAGAAGGGACCCCTCCTTATAAAAGAAATGATGTGTATGTATCATCATTTTGATGGAAATAACTGAAGAAAAAAAATGAAAATGAAAAAGATAAATGAATGAAATAAAGGGGGATTCCAAATAAATTGAGTGGAAAGTCAAGATTTGAGTTCTTAAATGAAAAAGAATAAAAAGAACTTGAGAAGAGGTGATGATGATTGCAACAATGATTTTAAAAGGTATAAGTCACCCATCCAAATTGATCATACCTTAACCCTCAACCCCATTACAAGACTAAAATACCCTTGAGATCTTGTATTTAACTAGGTTGTGTGATGATTGAAAAATTTGGGCAAACCTATGGGATAAAGCTTGTATGTGTTTCTTTTCTGAGAGAGTGAGAGTTGCATTAATTCCTATTACCTTTGTTGATTTTCTTTATGAGAAATGAAAATTGTTCTTAATGTGAGGGCACTTTAATGCATTTGTAGAATCATATACTTGCATTAGACAAGAAGTTAAAGTGAGCTTGAGCTTGTGTTGAGACTAGCTAGTCATCATTTGAAGCTTTTTTATCATGATTTAGGGTAACATGCTATTGAGAGTAATCTTGCTATGGCACTTGCATGCTATCTCTCATTGAGTACTATTGTAGACACCCTTATTGAGCTTATTGTGTTATTGATTTACTTGAGGACAAGCAAAAGTTTAAGTTTAGGGTATTGATGAGTGGTAGATTTACACTCAATTAAGGTTCATTTAGATCAATAATTAGTGTCCTAAATGCCTGAATTTGTCATTTTCTAATCAAATGTTGATGATTTGCAGCTATGAAGGCAATTAGACAAGGAAATGACTAATGTGTGAAAGAATGGACATAAATACATAAAAGAGCGTAAAGCGAACATTGTTGATCGCCTAACATGAAGGGTAGATCACAGACTAAGCAAGGCCTCACCCAAATTAATAGTGCATAACATTTGTGTCTACCAAAGAAGGTACGCAAACTGTAGTAGAAAAGGCGATGTGCCGAGTTAGAACGGTGGTCCTAATGCACATCGCCCAAAGTGACAGTGTGCAAGGAAAAGTTTTAATAATTGAACTGAGACTAAGGTTGTATTCTTCTATTCGCCAAACGTGAAAGGCTCACTCAACCAAGTTCACCAACTGAGGTTCAAATACCTGAAACCTAGAGTATCACAAGGTAAGTTGAGTAGTGAAGGCCGAGTCACCGATCAAGCTTGGCGAACCCGACTAATGTCATTAAATCAGTTATAAAGTGGATTTTGGGACAAATTTTAGGGAAGTATAAATAGCCCAAAGGATACAATTTTTAAAGAGGAGTCGACAATTCAGAGTTGAGAGAGTTTTTTGGAGAGTTCAGATACTGAATAGGGAGAGTTGAATAATAAGTAGAACATTTTACCTTTTGAGAAGAACACTTTTCTAATTCTTGGGGTTTTACAATTTGTAGCTTGAATTTGATAAATTAAAGTTGAATCCCAAGTGGGTTTACTCTTAATTGCTTTGTTTCAAGTTACCCGTGGTTGTTTTCATGGAAGGTGTACTTTCTTTACTTTTTGTGATGGATGGCAAAAAACCCCAAGATCTAAGGGTGCTCAAATGGGGTTAGGTGTTAATCTAACGTAGTGGGTATTGTGTTATGCTCTATTTTGTTGTTGTTCATGCATGAATTTGGTCTAATTACCATAGGGTTAACTTATGGGTTAAGGTTGCAAACTTAATTCCTACTTCTGATCTCCGGTTGATTCTCAAAAGAGATTAATTGGAGTGGGTAATTAGTTTAATACTATCAATTTAGGTTTGATGTCTATGGCTTGCTTGAAAGAGAGGTTATGGGTCGGATCTATTTTCCCTATTCTTGAAAGAGAGAATAGAGTAAGGTATTGGGTTGTTTAGAAATGACATGTAGATGAGACCGAATGTAGATTGTATGCATAAATGCTTTAAGATCGAAAGATGATTAATGTCAATGAAGATGACTTAGCTTAATCATGAATATCATCACTATAGAGCAGCACAATCACCCCTATGTGACATTGATTTCTAATCCCCGCACCCCTAGATTGTTGTTAACTTTTGATTTCGTTCAGATGTTAGTTAATTGCGATAATTGATAGCCAAAGTTTTATATTAAGTTGGTGGTACCATCCACCGAATTTTTCTAAATATTACAAATAAACTAATTTAAATTTCAAATTTCTCGATAAGGAATTCTCTACGATATACCATTTCCTGTGAGAATCGACCCCGACTCTTCGTTGGATTTTTTACTGACGACAATTGCTCACTCTTTTAATTGATTTGGAGGATGATTTGAGCGTTCTCACCATGTATGTAATTGTGGTTCCATGAGAGGACCGAGCATTTGTATTTGTGATCATGTGGGACATCCATCTAGGTACTTTTGTATAGTGATATGTGATTGGGAGTTTGTGTTTGATATTTTTTGTCATATGCATTGTTTTGTGTTATTGCCTTGTGGCGAACTGTTTACATTCATATCTTAGACTAGCTCTTTTATTCTACTAGCACACTTTGGTTTGTATATTGATATTGCACTAATTCTTTTATTGTTGAGTATAGGGCATCTTCCAACCGTTGATTCGAGACCTCAGTTAACAGATGTTTGATTTTGAATCCAAGGATGAACTACTCTTTCAGGCTGTCAGGAGTTCTTTTGCATCTACTTGGCCATCTTTTCGGACACAGACACTCTAGGTTTTTAGTTACGGAGTTGCATCCACTGTCTCGACTATTTAGATTTTTTGTATGCTGACTTTCAGTTTCTAAGGATTTTATTTCCGCATAAACTTTTTTTGGCTATCGATTAAGTTTATGGGGATTCAATTCATTAGTTCGTTTTAAAGATTGCTTTCTTAATAATTATTTCATGACTTGATTTAAATATTGATGAGTTGGGTTGGTTTCGGGTAGTCATTAGTTTTTCCACCTAGTGATTTAGTGTGGATGTCACTCACGACGGTGTGGATCGTGACAGAGAAATCATTTTTACCCGATTGTTTATAAATGATTAAATATATTATTTCTTTTAACAACATTCATAATTACTATGAGTATTTGACTCGATACAACATACAAAAAAAATTATTACAAAATTATTTATTGACCATTTTGTAGTGGCCACTTGCCAAAGCGGCAGACAAAGTTAGGAAATTATAAAGATACAAATTCAAACAAAAAGATATCCAATGAAATAAGCCCTAAACATTAAAATTACTATTTTATCCTTATAACAAAAATGACAGTTTTATCAATATTTAATAATTGACCAGCATAGCATAGGGTGTACACAAATTACACCTAAAAATTATTATCCATGTCTAAAGAAGCTAATATCTCTAGAAGTAAAAGATTGTAACCATGAAACCAAAATAGTCTATCAAACACTAAAAATGACATTATCCGAACAAAGATTTTCTAATGATATTCAATACTTAATTACCAACAAACAAAATATGTTTCACAATAGAGATTTGAGTAACCTAACTTTAATTGGCTTCTAGTGATCTCTTCTTATTCTTCTTCTTCCCATTTTGTTCTTCATGATGATCATCCTCGTCTTCAAGTTCAACATAGTTAATTTCTTCATTATCCATTTGGGATGACGAACATTGCTCAGCATGTTTGGTTGAATTGTTTCTAGTGATACTTGTTGCAGGATGAATAGTCTTCCTGCTTGCACCCCTTTTCTTGCCCCATAATGGACCAAAACCGGAATAATAGTAGAAATCATTAGTATTGGAAGAGGAATATGATGATTTTTTAGCACGAGTTGGGAGACGGCGCAAACTCCCTGTCTTCGCATGTACAACATCATGTTGCTTCTCTTGTTTCCTGTTACCATTATTATTTTTGTCCATTGATAACCCTAGCTCCTTCATCTCTATATCATCATCCTTGTCTTGGTTAATTTTCTTAGCAGCAAAATAAACATCGACATCCACGTCCTCAACAACACTATAAATGTCGAAGTAGTTAGAACAATTGATCATTTTTGTTAAATTCACTTTCATTTCCATGATGCTAAGATATATATATATATATATAATAAAATAAAATGTTGAAGTTAAAAAATGAATCAAATTGATTTAGAAGTCAAATTTACCTAACGACAGTTTCATCAGTATCATTGAAGGCCCCATTATCAACAAATCCAACAAACTGCACCGAAAAGAAAACTTATCAACTTTTAAAATGATAGAGCAAAATCCATATAGAAAATCAAATAAAAATACAGTAGAGATAGTGGAATTGAGATTCAATAGTGAACCCTAGTGAGAGTTACAAAGCCAAAACCAAAAAACAAAAAACAAAAAAAAAACACAAAAGGAAAGATTGACATTCAAAGAAGGAAATAGGTATTCATACAACCCTAAAACAGAAAGAAAAAAAAAAGCACACAAAATGAAGGATCGGCATTCAAAGAAAAAAGTGGGCATTCATAGATCTATGGAATTCAAGAGAGAAATATTGATTGATTAATTAATTAATTAACAGACCTGATAATTAGAAGAAGATGGCAGCGGTGGCTGAAAAAGTGATGGGTCTTCATTGGGGAAAGTGATGACATCCCATGGCGACTGGTTGAGTTGGCAAACACGGTTATTCACCAGAGGAATCTTCGCATGTTTTCTAATTCTCATGTCTCCTCAAAACCTCAAGTATTTCTGTCAAATCAAGAAGGACCACCCTCTCTATATAAATACTTCATATCTATATGTTTTGTATCTACTTCTTTACTAGAATTAAATTAATAATTATTTGCACTACACAGTAAATTTATAGATTTTATACTAGCACTTAGTGGTTCAATGGGTTCACTAAATCCCATTCTTGAAAAAAGTTAACTATGTGTGTGTGCACGTGCATGCGTGCATGCGTGGGTGGGTGCGTGCACGCGCACTTGTGTGTGTGTCTGCGCGTGCGCATGCGCGTGTGTATCTATGTCACGATCCATATACCTCGAACTATGATGGTACCTACTAAATCCCACCAATAGGTAAGCCAATCCTTAGCCCGGAGTAAAAATAATGGACTTAGGGAGCAAAAAGACCATCAAGGATAAGATACAAGGCAATTATAAGAGATAACAATGGAGAATCATGTAAACTGGCATATATGAATCTACATAGAAAAAGGACAAATAGTTACAAAAAAATCATCTCAAAACCTAGTGGACATTGGTACAACACTACTACAAAACACTGAGTACATGACTAGACATAGAAAAATATACATATTAACTCGGAATACAAAAACTAGTTAAAGTATACAGAAAGAGATGAGTCAACGTAGGAGGCAATAAGCTCACCTGTGATCTTTGAGTATCAGTTGCATTGCACGAGAATCAATGTGGTCGACTAAAACTCATATCTACATTAAGGAAAAGAGATGCAGAGTGCAGTATGAGTACCAAAATAATGGGTACCCAATAGGCATCCTAGACCAACTGAGCTCAAGATTGCACAATCATAATGAAATGCAAGTAAGTAAAATAGTATGTAAGCCTGTAGAATGGTACATTAACAGAAACGTAAATCATCAACTACAAAAGGGGAAATGTAAAAGGATACTAAAGTGTTTCAAATTATCTATACCCTATCTAGACCTTCATAAGCCTAGAAGGTTCACAAAAAAAACAAGTAAAATAAACAACACAATCAAGCCCCTACAAGATCGACGGGTATACATAAGAGCTAACACTAATAAGGAACTATACCATGAACAATCATGAAATGCAAGTCGAAATTCAAATAGGGAATGTCTCAGAATCTAACATTGAGAAAGTCATAAAATAAGCACAACTCATTCTGGAGTCCTGCATTATGATATCTACAAGAAAATTCAGCCTCTATTGGAATCATATGTTGGGATAACCGCATGAACCTACCATCTTCTAGAATCTTACATCAAAATAAGTAGTACCTCCCAAAATCTTACATTGGGATAGCCACAGCAAGATCTAGCATCACCCGAATCTTACAATGAGATAGCCACAGAAAAAACCTCCAAATCTTACATCCGGGTAGCTGCAACAAGAGTTGATTCTTCTTGGAATCTTACAATAGGAGGATCCAACCACACAAAGAGAATCAGATTATCATCTAGTACAAAACTAATAACCTAGTATGTCGTAATTAGCCCAAAATCTAATATAAAAATATTTTCGAAGGTCAAAGTCAAACATGAAGGGTCACATCTAAACCCTAGGATAAGGCCTTAACTAATTAATAACAAGGTGATCCCATCACGTACATAGATCACGGGAATGTAACATCAATAACTTTAAGGATATGTATACTATTCCCGAATAAACCTAAAATAAGGCTAAAAAAGAAGTATGGATATCAACAAAATTCATGCTAGCTAACCCTGCTTAAAAACTAGCAATTCATCATGTTAAAAAAATCAATGAGTTAAGTCTAAGATTAGTAAATTGTAGTCTACCTAAAACCTGAACATATGCCGTCAAAATCAACTAAAATGGGGATTTTCCTTTTCGAGCAGCCTTTGAATGATTTTACGCTATCAAGTCGGCGATCTAGGCGTCAATACGAGCAAAACGATACCTATAGTGCAATAAAGAATCTCAAGCCTAAAATAAGGTCAATAATGGGCTCGTAGGACCCATATACAGAATCACTGAATTGTCTCCACCAGTTCAAGGAACTCGTGCCCCAAAGTTGAGCACAATCGGAGCATAAATGAAGCTAAAATAGCCATACAAAGTAGCTAAAAATACCTAATTCAAGCTCAAGATAGACAAATTGACAAGAATAATGGGTTTCAAAGCGTGAATAACGACTCTAACAACACTCCCAAGCTAAACCCAGCTCAAACACATCAATTCTCAAAGAAATTTTATGTTACCCGAGATCCAACTATTCTTCCTTCAATGGAAAAATGAAGAGAGAATAGAGATATTACTACTAGGGATCACCTCCGAACATACCAGAGGTTGTAGGGGTAACATCGCTAGTGCGGAGAAAGCTCTGCAGGAGCGATGGTCAACAAAACCAACCAACTACTTGGAAGAGGGGACTCTGATGGAGCAAGACCAGCCGATGTCATCAACTTTCATTGGTGCGGTTGGCAAAGCACCGAAGTGGATCCACTGAAGCGAGTTTAGCTCTGCATGAGCGGCTACATCAACAGACTTAGAATAAAATTCTAAATCTCGAACGGACCCTCGAAAATCATTTGGGATCCAAGCAACGCAAATTGAATATGCTACCCAACTAGAAACGGTATTTCAAACTCAATGAAATCATCGAAACTTCTATCGAAAGTCGTCTTGACAAAAAGGGGGGGCCACAACTCTAGCTCTATTTTAACTAAAACCACGAAATGAGTCTGGAAGTCTCAAGACCCCAAATTAAAGGTCCATCTAGACTAAGATTCACGTTATGTAGCTAATGAAAGCATCAGAATATATTCCAAGATTGTCTACTTGAAGTTTTGACCAAAGTCAAACACCTAAACTTTAAAAGCGCCAATCCTAGAAACTTGCAGAAAAACCAAACAAACTGCTTGGTGATCGTCCTGTTAGTCTCAGCAAGTCATACATGACTTGTGGTAGCTATAGGAAAACTTTAAGTGCCGAAAATATGGAAAACAGAGAAAATGACCTAGAGAGTCATCATAATGTATACAAACACACACTCATAATCTACCATATACTCTCGTTTCATATTAGTTGATTTTTTTTATTATAAATAAATTATATTTTTACTTGTTCATTTTAGCAAATAAAGAAAATTTATCATTTTCTTTCAATACTATTTTTATCATTAAATAACTACATAAATATTAATAGTCAAATTTAAAATATTATTATTAAGATTAATTTAGTAAAATAAATTTTTAATACATATTTTTTAAAGAAAAATATCATGTTAACGTGAATCAAATAAATGAACCAAAGAAAGTTGTTGGCACTATTAAATTTCTTTGACTTCTTTTTTGTGTTTACTTGTTTTGTATAGTAGTTGACACTATTAATTTTCTTTTACTCCGTTTGTGTGTTTACTTATTTTGTATAAATCTTCTTATAAAAATTTCTATCTATACACTTAATTTTATTAAAAGGGTGGAGTAAGTGGGAAAGGTGGGGGTTTGGGTATTAAGTGTTTTTTTACTCTTTGACCGTTGATTTTATAACACAAAACTCAATAATAAAGGATAAATGAGAAGGTTGAATCCTCTTTCCCTGACATTAAATTTTCATATCATCTTTTTCACTATTCCATCTTCTTCACAATTTACAACACCAATTATTATTAAAAATATGGAAAAGAACCTAAAATACCCTCAAACTATTAGAAATGGTATAAAATTACCCTTCTTCCACCTATTAGCCCTTAAATATCCCTCACATCTACCTTTGGGCTCCATATTACCCTTATTTCCAACCGTTCTCAATTTAAATTCAATTAATAAATTCATTAATAACGTGGCAATCATCTATTGGTCACCCTATAAATAAGTTAAACTAATTTAAAAATATTTCACTCATTCAAGTCAAATCAACTTGCCCCAAATCAAATAAAACCCGCCCCAAATTAACTATGTTTCTATAGATGGAATGAAGACCAGCTCAAATGAAGAATCATAGACCCATTTGGAATCATCAACATCACATTTCTCTAATAAATGTACCATGCATCTTGAGTAAAAAATATTGACTTATTGGTTATATTAGTATCTGTAAATAGGCGAGAAATTGATGGAAGAAACATAATTTTCTCTTAAAAAATGAATTTTAGATATGCCCTTTTTGGAATAAAATAGAATTAGTTGTTTGAATAATTCGACAAATATTGTAAACTCAAGAACTTTGATTCCAACTACTGAAAATTCACAATTTGTGGACTTCATACATTTCTATTTTACTGGATAAGTACACAATCTGAAAATTCCGAAAGTAATAAGAAAGCAAAAAAATCAACTGAATTTTTTTTTCCTGAGTGAGCAAAAGCACAAAGAATCACAATATTCAAAATATGAAACTACCAAACAAAAAAGAAGAAGACGAAACTTAGGGCTTTGGAGAATAGAAAATAGAAAGAGATGGAATGATAAAAGCAAGAGAAATAAAGAATGGAACCAATAGCTGAATTTTCACCGAAGAAGAGTGAGTGATAAACACGTCGTGTCGTTATCAAATCCAAAAGAAGTTCAGACCACCTGGATTACTTACGAAAGTTCTTTGAGAGGTTGCGTAAGTATAATCTGAAGTTGAATCCAGCAAAGTGTGCATTTGGAGTACCCGCAGGAAAACTATTGGGATTCATCGTTAGCAAGAAAGGCATAGAGTTGGATCCATCAAAGATAAAGGCAATCCAAGAGTTACCTCCACCCAAGACCAGGAAGGACGTGATGAGTTTCTTGGGAAGACTGAATTACATCAGTCAGTTCATAGCTCAATCCACAGTGATTTGTGAACTCATATTCAAGTTACTGAAGAAGGATACTGCCACGAAATGGATAGAGGAATGCCAAAAGGCTTTCTATAGAATCAAAGAACACTTGTCCAACCCACCAGTATTGGTCCCACCGAAGCCGGGAAAGCCTTTGTTATTGTATCTATCTGTCATAGATAATGTGTTTGAATGTGTATTGGGACAACATGATGAGACAGATAGAAGAGAGCAAGCCATTTACTATTTGAGTAAGAAGTTCATACCATACGAGGCAAGATACACCTTACTGGAACGAACATGTTGCGCTTTAACTTGGATTGCGCAAAAATTTAGGCATTACCTGTTTGCATATACCACATATATGATCTCAAGAATGGATCTACTCAAGTACATCTTTCAGAAGCCGATGCCTATCGGTAAAATGGCAAAGTGGCAAATTTTGTTGAGAAAGTTTGATATTGTGTACGTGACACAAAATGCCATCAAAGGACAAGCCTGGCTAATCACTTCGCAGAAAATCCGGTGGACCAGGATTACAAGCCACTCACGACCTACTTCCCAGATGAAGAGGTGTTGTTTGTAGGAGAAGATATATCAGAATCATATGATGGATGAAGAATGTTCTTTGATGGGGCATCAAACAATATAGGAGTTGGAATAGGAGCAGTCTTAATTTCGGAAACAGGTCAGTATTACCCAATCTCAGCCAATATTAGGTTCTATTGTACCAATAACATGACGGAATATGAAGCTTGTATTCTTGGACTCAGAATGGCCATAAACATGAATATCGAAGAACTCTTGGTGATAGAAGACTCCGACTTGTTTGTTCATCAAGTGCAAGGAGAATGGACCACTAAAAATGTCAAGATCCTTCCTTATTTGCATTACATAAAAGAGTTGAGTAGGAGATTCACAAGGATTGAGTTCAAGCATGTCTCTCGAGCTCAAAATGAGTTTGCCGATGCTTTGGCAACATTGTCCTCGATGATTCAACATCCATACAAGAATTACATCGACCCTAGTGATATAGAGATACATGATCAACGTGTATACTATTTTCATGTAGATGAGGAATTTGATGTAAAACCCTGGTGAAATGGACTTTGAGAAGGATGGCCAATCATTTCTTCCTTAACAGAGAAATCCTATATAGGAGAACTTCAGATTTAGGATTGCTGAGGTGTGTCAACGCCGCAGAAGCGACAAGGCTTTTGGAAGAAATACATGCAGGAACATGTGGACCTCACATGAATGGGTTCACTTTGGCAAGGAAGATTCTAAGAGTTGGATATTTTTTGATGACCATGGAGAGAGATAACATCCAGTATGTGCAAAAGTGTCATCAGTGTCAAGTGCATGGAGATTTTGTACGGGTTCCACTGAATGAGCTCAATGTGATGGGTTCCCCTTGGCCATTTTCCATTTGGGGCATGGATGTTATTGGACCCATAGAGCCTCCCGCATCAAATAGACATCATTTCATCCTGGTGTCTATCGATTATTTCACAAAATAGGTCGAAGCTTCGACATACAAGGCAGTGACTAAGAAGGTAGTGGCAGACTTTGTTTGCAACAACATAGTTTGTCGGTTTAGAATTCCAGAATCAATCATAACCGATAATGCAGCCAACCTCAAGAGCGATCTTATGAAGGAAACTTGTGAAAGGTTCAAGATTGCTCACCGAAATTCTACAGTTTATCGGCCACAGATGAATGAAGCAGTTGAGGCTGCAAATAAGAATATCAAGAAGATTTTAAGGAAAATAGTAGACAGTCACAGGCAATGGCATGAGAATCCACTATATGCTTTGCTTGGTTATCGCACCACAATCAGAACGTCAACTGGGGCAACTCCTTATATGTTGGTTTATGGGTCGGAAGCAATAATACCTGCCGAGGTGGAAATACCATCTTTAAGGATTATCCAAGAGGTTGGTTTGGACGATGCAGAATGGATACGTAGCAAGCATGAACAATTGATGTTCATCGATGAAAAGAGAATGGATGCGGTTTGTCATGGACAACTCTATCAGAACAGAATGACCAAAGCATTCAACAAGAAAGTCAAACCTTGACAGTTCACACTGGGGCAGTTAGTATTGAAGAAGATCTTTCCTCACCAAGAAGAAGCCAAAGGGAAATTTGCACCAAATTGTCAAAGACCTTACATGGTTCATAGAGTACTCTCTGGAGGAGCGGTAATCTTAGCAGAAATGGACGGCAGGGTGAGCACAAAGCCAATCAATTCAGACGCCATCAAGAAATGCTACATCTGAAAAACTCAAGATTAGCACTTATTTTTAGTACTTTTTCATTTTCAGTGTAACAGAACTACGTCTAGACCTGACTTCCCACGGCAGGATACGTAGGCAACCCACATCGGATCCGGTCTCCCTTAGAAAACCCAAAATCATCATTTTCATGTATTTAGAACTACGCTCGACCTGAATTCCCTCGGTGGGATACGTAGGCAATCCTTGTCGGATTCGGTCCCATGCATTTCATATTTTTCACTTTCCCCTATTGTAATTTGAACTACATCCTGACCTGAATCTCCTTGGATACGTAGGCAGCCTGAGTCAGGCCCGGTTATTGCATTGCATGTTCTTACTTTTCTCTTCATACTTTTCACTTTTCTATTGTATTTGAACTACGTCCTGACCTGATTCCGATTGGATACGTAGGCAGCCTGAGTCAGGCCCGGTCATTGCATTTCATATTTTTCACTCTCCCCTGTTGTATTTGAACTACGTCCTGACCTGATTCCGCTTGGATACGTAGGCAACCTGAGTCAGGCTCGGTCATTGCATTACATGTTTCTTACTTTTCCTTCATATTTTTCAGTCTTCTATTGTAATTGAACTACGTTACGACCTGATTCCATTTGGATACATAGGCAGCTTGAGTCAAGCTCTGTCATTGCATTACATACTTCTATTTCTCCCACTTGTATTCGAACTACGTTACGATCTGATTCCTACTTTGGGGATACGTAGGCAACCTGAGTCAGGCTCGATCAATGCATTGTATAATTACCATTTTTGTTTTTCACCCCTAGGAAACACTTTCTCATAGTTAGTGTAACCTCAAAATATGAAGAATATTGATCGTCATAAGGTCTGCAAAAGATCTAGGGAAGCTTCATCAAGAGGGTAAAGGCTACAAGAAGACTATGTTCGATATAGTCAACAAAAAGAAAATCTCGATGGACTTTGAAACATGTCATGATCTAAAAACGCTGGAGGATTAATATATATATATATATATACACACACCTAATATATACGTAGTATACTTGTTTTCCAGACAAACAAGCGAATTCTTTTCAAAAGATTTTTTTTTCTACTTTTCCACCTACCAAGTCTCTAGGCTAAGAAACTATGTGCAGGGCATAGAAACCGATACAAATCAACACCCCCTCCCAAACTAAAATTTTCTTTGAGTGCAGAAATACATGAATCGAGGAAAATAACATCAAGTCTCGGGGCATGACCGAAAGCGCCACTCAACTTCTCACAATCATGAGCCAAACTATTCTTTCCTTACCTTATTCTTAGAAGAACTTCAACCTACATATTATGTCTAAGAATATTTTATTTAAATCTTTGCAGGTATGCTCGAGATCCCGATCAAATACTGAAGAAAAGAGGATCCTCGTAGGAATATAGGATAGTTAGCATCCTGTCAAGATTACTCCATCAACTGGAGCTTGTAATGTAACCTCATCAATAACTCCACCGATCGGAGGCTATACATAGCAAACATCGTCAAACTCCACCAATCGGAGGCTGTACATAGCAAACATCATCAAAATCCGCCAACAGGAGACTGTACATAGCAAACATAGATTGAACTCCGCCAATCAGAGCCTGTATATAAGCAAAAGAAGCAACACTCCACCAATCGGAGACCACATTGTAGTGACGTCACCGAAGCTCCACCGACCGGGGGCATGCAAGCACAACGACGCTTTCATACACTAACAATAATATGTTACATTACAAGCTTTACAAAGCCGGATACATGCTTTTACTTTACAACAGCCCCGCCAAGCGAAGGTCTACATTACAAGCTTTACACAGCTGGATACAGGCTTTTTCATTACAACAGCCCCGCCAATCGAGGCCTTTACATTACAAGTTACTTTACCTACATCACATTCACAACACAATAAAGGGGACATCAACAATCGTTTGGACATCTACACTCTACTCTTTACATTCCAATTTCAATTTATAATTTTTGAACCGCAGCAGGTACTTTTCACCCTTTTACATGTTTTGTAGGACAACACATTACAACGAGGAACTCCCTCTAAGCAGCAAACTAGGGCAAGTTAGTGCAATGTCAAGCATCACTAGCTACGTCAAGGATTCACTTTCAAAACTCAACTCGGCTCGATTTTCAAAAGTTCAGATAACTCTCTCAGGTCTGACTTCATTATAACCCGACACTGGGGCATTCTTTTAAAAAATCATCCCTCTACCATAAGTCTCTGGTAGAAATTGCTACGGAGCATTTTTCATTCATGTTCTTTAAAACTATATCTCGTCCCTCTATTCGTGCCAATCTCTTCAAACCTCACCACCAAAACATTTCAGTATTACCATAATTCGATACTAGGGTAAATTTTTTAACAAAAATTTGCTATGTTCCTACACTCTCGAACTACATATGGCTTGATTTCTCATGAAACCTAAGATATGTAGGCAACTCAGAAGCCAGAGTTCGGCCATAACTCCATAAACATTTCTTGCTGAGTTTTGCTCAAGTTGTATTTTAGTGGGTCGCCTAAAATTGGATCGTGTCAATGTTTCTTTGTCCACGTCTTCTCTACTCTCTTCCATGGACAAAGAAAGGGGCAAGTTGTTGATAACCAATTTTTGCTCTCCACATTTGTTTAACTAAAGTTTTAATAATCATAATAATAATAATAATAATAATAATAATAATAATAAT
>JAJOOR010006435.1:0-66133 GCA_036250505.1 Solanum acaule
ATTTTGTAAATGAGCTTGACTCTTGTTCTATGATGTCATTTTGAAATGGTTTGCCCTTAGTCCCTATTTCCCATTAATTAATGTTGAATGTACTTTCGCGACCGATGAAGTGTGATGACAAGTTTGAGAGGCTTGTTTGGGGTTCCTTCGGGTTCCTCATTTGCCATGTCACGTCTAGGCCCTAGGCTTGGGTCGTGACAGCTTGGAACTCAAATTCCAAGTTCCTGTCTCCATGCAAGACATTGGGACATCATTAATCCCGCCAGGGCGGGGCTTCTGTGGCGGGATGGGGCCCGCCGTGGTGGGACAGTCGCGACTTATGTCGGAGAAAAACCCCAAAAATGTTAGTTTCTGCAAAACTTCATTCTTAAGAGCTAAGGAATGACCTAGGGAAGTTTCTTATAAGATTTCCATGAATTCTCGTGCTAAAGGTAAGTTAATTACTCCCCTAATCAGTATTTCAATTCTTAGAACTTAGAATCTTTGTAAATTATCGTTGGGGGGAGGGTTTTGGCCTAAAGTTAATGGTGGGAAAAGCCCTAGTTGAACATTAGGATCATGAATTTGGCCTTGTGTTGATATTTTGATCTAATCCAGGTAAATTAAGCCTTGTTTATTGATACTTGCATTAATTATTTGTTTTAGACCAAGAACAAGATCAAAGACTCCGAAAAGGGAAGGCTCAAGTGTCTTAGGAGTATTCAGGCTTGGTTTCGAGGTAGGTGATGGTTCGACTTCCTGTTGTGTTATATATGCATGTTAATTGCTCCATTGTATGCATGCATGTGTTAGACTTGTTGGTTCAGTGAGTTTTGGTACAACAAATTTTAGGTTCTAGGGGTTGAATTTCCGTGAGGGTTATGCTTAGTTGTTTTGTCAAACTTTTGGAGTTTATGGGAACTCCTTATTTAATTAGTTATTTAAGCCTGCTTTCGTATCTTTAAATGGTTTAGTTTCCTTAAGTTGCTTAGTCGGGTTGTAGTAGTGGTTCTCCCACCGGAGGGTTAGTGTCGGTGCCAATCATGACGGTCTGCATCATGACAATATCTTTGCTCTCCTACTGATTATAACTATCCAAACTACATCTAATCACTAAGAAATCCGTGTATCCAATCCATAATTCTTGAATTCACATTTTCAGATTCAAGATAGAGTCAAGAGTAAATTTCGATGGAGTTCTTATGAGTCATTTGAGAAGTCTTTTGCAAACTTTTTTTTTAAAAAAAAATCTTGTTTTAATACTTGTGTATGAGGTTGAGGAGAGTTGAGTTTCATTTTTAAAAATGAATATATAGGAACTAAGTACTCCTTTACATTTAAAATGAGAGGAAACTTTGATTTCCAAATGAGTTCACGAGGAGTTTTGAGAACTATCTGTTTTAAGAGAACCTTTTGAGTAATAATCTCAAGGTTTAAGGATGAGGAAATGTTTCTTTTAAAACATATGAGCATGAGTTATATAATTGGGAGTAGTAGTATGCACCGATATGGGGACGAGTTCAGACAACTCAAAATCTTCATAAACCATGTATGCTAACATGGATAAAGGGTCATACTTTTTAGATAATTCCTTATTGTTTTTAAGCATAGTTTAGTGGATCCACTTAGTTGAGGATGTCCTATACTCCGGCAAGGTATATGACAGATGTGGTAGCGTGGGTGAGACGTTGTATCATCACATAGCTCATAATGATGGTTGTTGGTTAGAGAATCTCCCATATAGAGTAAAGAGTTTTTATTGTAGTTATAAATACATTGAGTTGTGATCTACTGTTTTAAAAGCTTTCTTTATACTGAATCTTTTGTTGCTTTTATATTAAATTGAGTTGAGGTTGAGTTGAGTTGAGATGAGCTAAGTATGTTCCTTTCTTTCCAGTCAAGCTTATATGTCTATGCTTTAGAATTCCCCTTACATTCTTGTACATTCAATGTACTGATGTTATTTGGCCTGCATCACTTTATGATACAGATACATGTATTTAAGATCATCAACCGACACTCTGTTGATCTAGTCGAGTCTCATATTTGCTTTGTTGAGCCTCTTTTCTTCCAAAGGATTCCCATTTATTTCAGTTTGGTTTTGTTAGGATGCCGTGGGTCCTGTCCCGATGTCCATCAGAGTTATTAGAGTCTTCATAGACAGTAGTGGTTGAGGAGTCTTCTTACCATTTCGTTTTGTTGATGTTTTAAAGACAGTGAGTTGAACATTTATGTTCATTTAAGTATACTGAGTAGACTATCTTATTTTCTGATATCCTTATGAGCTGGGTTTGGTTTAAATTGTAAAATTTCAACTAAGTAAACTCTTCCGCTGAGTAATGAGTCAAGCCAAGGGTTCACTTGGGAACCAACAATGGTTCTTGAGTGCCAGTCCCACCCAGGGTATACGCTCGGGGAGTGATAAACATGGTATTAGAGCACAGAGTTCAAGAGTCCTAGGGTGTTTATGAAGTTGTGTATGTAGAGTCTTAGTTATCGGTGTGAAGCGTGCCACATCGATAATTAGGAGGCTACAATATTTAGGAAACAATTCCCTTCCTTCGTACTCTTTTTTGTGCGATAGAGTTCAACTCTATAAAGTTTCTTTCTAATTCGTGCTTGCGCGTATCTTTCAGATCATGCCTCCACGAAGTGCTGTTTAAGGTCGTTCTGATAGGAGGAATGTTGATCCCCAGGATCAAGGGGTATCCAATGCACCTGAAGTGCAACTCCAATGAGAGGTCACTAATGATGAGTTTTGGGATGCTACCGGATGTTGAGCCAAGTTGTGGCCAACGAAGCTGGTCAACAGAGAGAGGTTCAACAGGATATGGCTTATACATCCAGAACCTGTGAGTTCTTGAGGATGAATCCTGCAGGATTCAGAAGTTCAAGTGTCACTGAGGATCTGGAGAACTTTGTGGAAGAGTTACAAAAATTATTTGGAGTGCTGCATGTTGGAGATGCTGAGCGTGTGGAGTTTCTTTTCCCTTGAGCTGAGGGAGAAGAAGGTAAAAGAATTTCTTAATTTGAAGCAGGAATCCATGAGTGTGCATGAGTATAGCTTAAAGTTCACTCAACTGTCCTGCTGTGCTCTGGATATGGTTGCTGACATGAAGAGCAAGATGATTCTATTTGTATCTGGGTTGTCTCGCTTGTCAAGGAAAGAGGGCAAGGCATCTATGCTGATAGGAGACATGGACATAGCAAGACTTATGATCCATGTGCAAAATGTTGATGAAGATAAACTGAGAGATAGGGAAGAGTTCCGGAACAAGAAGGCTAAGACTATCGGTAATGAGTTCGGGCAGCTGAAGGGTAATGCAAACCTGTCATCTTTTCAACCAAGACCAACTGGACCTGCTCCATCATCTGCTAGTGCACTTGCACCAAGGAACATAAGTGAGTTTAAGAATCAGAATTCTCATAACTTTAGAGCTAGACCTGCACAATCTCAAGATAGTGTGGCACAAGGAGGTAACTGGACTCCTACATGTGCTAAGTGTGATAGAAACCACTCAGGAGCGTGTCGTGATGGCTTCACTGGTTTTTTTAAGTGTGGTAAAGTTGGTCACTTCATGAGAGAGTGCCCTACCAAGGAAATAGTAATGGAGGCAATAGAGCCCAATCTTCTTCAGCGGCTCCGCTAGATAGAGTTACACCTAGAGGAGCTACTTCAGGGACTTGCGGAGGAGAAAACTGCCTGTATGCTATCACCACTTGACAAACGTAGGAGATTTCACCTGATGTTATCACTGATATGATCAAAGTCTTTACTTTTGATGTCTATGTGTCACGACCGAACGGTACCCCTAGACATAACAAGGCACATAGAACCCTGAAAGGCCCCATGTAAGCAACAGAGCATATTATAACATAAAGCAATAGAACAATAAGAGTAAAAATACATTTCAAGTCCAAAATTTTCATAAAGAAAAGAGGAAGTCTAGACTTGTCTCAATTAGCCATCTATTACAATACTTGAATCAAATAAGGTCACAACCCATACAACATAATCCAAAAGTCAAATACAAGAATGAAACCACTAAATGAAAATATCCGTCCTCGAATCATGAGGACTCACCAACAAGCAATGAGAAATAAGCAAATCCAAGCTCTAGCCACAATGATGACTACCTTGAGAACTAGACCCTACACTTGGGGAATTGTAGGAAAATATGGGTTAGTACAAGAATGCACTAATTATGATAGACATGCATTGAATCATGAAAATATGCTAAAAGGGACATTTTAGTTGAATGCATGCAATTTACTAAGTTAAAGCATCATTTTGAAGGTAATGGAAAAGCATAAGTCATAAGCATAATTAACACATAGATCATCATACCATAAGAGGAACATACCATAAATACTTGATGAGTCCACGATTTGGACTCATTTAGGGTTTTATTTTGATAGATTTGGTGTCCTCAAATGCATATTTTGTACCAATAACTGATGTAAATCCTTGAATTTCAGGTATTTGGATTGTGGAACAAAGCATGGATACTATTGAGCAAAAAGGAATAAGGCAACTGAAAGAATGAAGAAAACAAGGCCCGAGATCGCCTAAACTATTCGTCCAGTCGCCGAATGGCCATGGTCTCGCCTAATGTTCCAGTGGCAAAGCATTGAAGGAGAAAATCAAGTTGGCGATGGAAATGAGCATTTGGTGAGTCGCTGAACGATTCCGCGATGCAGTGCTGGATCGCCTAAAATTACAGAACTTGAAGTCGCTGAAGGCCAAAGCAAAAAGGCGATGGAATTGATCAAAGGGCGGATCGCCGAGTGGATCAGCGATACTGATTAACTACGTCGAATGGTTTTTCGCAGCACAATTTTGGCGACTATAAATACTTGTTTGAATCTTTATCATATAAAATCTTTTCTTTTCTTGATACATAAATTTTTCCAGTTTTCAAGTTTAGAGCTTAGAACTGAGAATAGAGAGAAAATTTTTCCTTTACTTTGAAGATTTGAAGATTTCCATTTCTAAGAAATTGGAAGTAGGTGTTGAAGATTATTCATCTTAGACTTTGTAAAGACAATATTAATCTTACCCAGTTGATAGAAACACAATTTGGTAACGATTTCTACCTTTTTATGATGTCTAGCTAAAACCCCAATTCTTGGGGTGTGATTATGTGATTATAGGCTGATTTAATTGCTGGATATTTGTTTATTGTTAGTGTAAATACTATTTAAAGGTGATTTCGTTCAGTAATTATGGTTGAATTTAATGGGTTGTAGTTGCAAATACAATCCTATCTTCGTGTTTTTGGCTTGCTCGAGAGAGAGGTTATAAAGCCAAAATTACTGAATTGATGGTCTATGGCCATTGGGTTGTCATGCGTTCAGATCGAGAGAGTGAATCCTAAACCCTTTTCTACACGTTCAACTTGAGTGAGTGAATGGACTAAAGCGGAGGCTTCATTTAATTGCTGCTTATTGGTGTTCGAGAGAAACCAATTTGATTCGAGGTAAATTGTTTGAGAGAAAGTTTATCTCCACTAATGTCTAGCTTAGTCACTGATTTACAGCTATTTGCTAACAATAGCAATTACCCAGTTTTCTAAATTAATTCATAATTCAATCACATCCCAAGAACCCGTCTCTATATTTGTATTTCCGTGTTATTTGCTGTTTTAGTTGATTACTACAAAAGCCCCCTACTTGATATTTGATACTTGTATCACCCTAAACTTGAACCATGCTTTTTTTCGTAAATGTTTTACCTATGATTGACTTGAGCATGATTGTACTTAGCTATTGATTCTCAAATACGTACCACTCCTTATGGGATTCGACCCCAACTCACTTAGTTGGGTTATATTACTTTGGCGCCGCTGCAGGGGAGTGGTGTTATTTGAGAATTTTTGGTTAAGTTGTATTTTGCTCTTGTTAATCATAGTAAACTGATTTGGTTTTAGTTTTGGTTTGCTTGTTTGTGTGTTGTTGTTTTGAACAGAGAATTGGAGCATATTGAACCCCCTCACTTACAGCGAAGAATGAAGAAGCAAGAAGGTTGAAAGATTGAAGAGGTGCACTTACTCATTCTTCACAAAGTCGAAAATCACGACAGAGTGTTAGAGGAGATAAGAGAGAATGTCTTGATGCTGAATGAGATGAAAACCTCTCATGCCATGTTCATTCAGCTTCTAGAGTACCAAATGGACCAAGTGTTGACTTCTCTCCACCCACAACTAGAAGGTGGGTGGCCTTATGAAAGTGAGGCAAACCCCTCAAACCCAAATTGAGTAGGGACTTGCGTCGTGCCACGACATTAACTAAGACGCTTTTTGGGAGCCAACCCAAGGTTTTATCACTTTATATTTGAGTTTGGAATAATGGTGTGTTGATTGTGCAGGTTAGAGTGTGGATAGTGTTTGAAAAGTCCAAGTTGGCAAGCTAAAGATCCAGTTGGCGCATCGCCAAAGAGGTTGGCGACTCCGACCTAGACCGCCGTTGGACTTAAGACAACTTTATATTGGAGTCTGTAAAACTCGACGAACCCAGGATATTATTGGTGAATTGCCGACCAGGTCGGCGATCACGATCTACTCCACTGTTTGGACCCCCAAATTAACTGGAGGTCTGATGAGTCCAAAAATTGGACTCATTCAGGGCTATATTTTAATAGAAATTGTGTCCTCAAATGCTTATTTAATCTCAATATCTGATGAAAACCCTTAAGTTTCAGGTATTTGAAGTTTTAAGGAGAGCATGGACACTACGTCGCAAAAAGGAACGAAAAGGTTGAAAAGAATAAAGAAATGAAGGCCTGAGGATCGCCGAGTTTAGTTGGCGAGTCGCCGAATGGTCTTACTTTGTCTTTTTTTCTAGTGTGCTGAGCCCTGAAGAAAAGGATCAAGTTGGTGGAAAAAGGCAGTAGTCGGTACATCGCCGAGCAGTTTCGCGAAGCAGTACCATGCCGCCCAATGACCCAGAGCACGATGATGCTGAAGGTTGGTACAAGACGGCGATGAACTACACCAAAGGGCGAATCGCCGAGTTGATCGGCGATTCCGAGTAATGACGCCGAATGATCCGCTGCAGCACAAATATGTGATAACTATAAATACTAGTTAGAGTTTTAGTTTTAGTGTGGAACAATTATTATAATTTTCACTTAGAGTCGAACAAATGTGATAATTTTCATATAGGACAATACTTTTTGAGGGTTTTGAAGACTTTAAGAAGAAGAGGGTTTCATCTCCAAGGTTTAGGACTTGGGTCTCTTGGATTCTTCATTCTTTGCCTGTAACAAGACTTAAATCTTCATACCTATTTGAATGCAAGCTCATTTAGGTATAAATTTCTATCCCTTGATGTGTGGATAAAAACCCTAATTCTTGGGGTGTGGTTTAGCGAATATGGGTTAAGCTAATTGTTGGGTCTTGCTTACTGATAGTCTATTCGTAGTTTAAATGTGATTTCGTTTAGTGGTTGTGGATGAATTTAATGAATTTGTAGTTGTAAATACATGTTTATTTATGTGTTTTCGGCTTGCTCGAGAGATAGGTCGTAAAACTAAAACCACTAAATTGATGGCCGGTGTGAATGGGTCGACATATGGTTCAGCTCGAGAGAGTGAACCCTAGTCCCATGTCCACATACTCACCTCGAGAGAGAGAGAGTGGGTTAAGGCGTAGGCTGGTCTTCATACGGCAAATGGGTGTCCGAGAGGAACGCATTTGAAACGGGGTAAGTTACTCGAGAGAGAGATTATCCCCTTTAAAGTCTATCCTAGTCACAATTATTCTATGAATCTTCTATTGAAAGCATGTACCCAATAATCTAGATTAACCCATATTCCCGTCACATCCCAATGATCCCCTCTCATTATTTAGAAACCTTTGTTTATTTTGCTGTTTTTACTTACTAGTGACAAAAACCCCCATTGTAAATTGACACTCTTGTGTCTCCCCCTTTTTAATTTACAATGTTTTTACTTGTTAATGTCTTTAGCTATGACTAGTTAGAACTAAATTTTATTTTTCTATAAATTCTCAAAACTACTCTCTTGGGACAATCCCAGTCCTTGGTTGGGTTACTAAACTATTGTACGATCGTAGACACTTGCATCAGAAGTTGTGTCTTGATTACGCAAACATCAAAATGGCCTCGCTGCCGGGGAGTGGTGTTATTTGGGAATTCTTAGTTAAGTAGAATTTTTGGTTCTTCTTGGTCGTAGTTTACTAACTTAATTTTTAGTTTTGTTTTGGTGGTTTGTCTGTATCCAAATAGAGGAAGCGAGCATGGCTAGCAGTACTCGGAAGCTAATGGAGTTTACTCCATTATAGGTAATGATGTTCCGGGATCGTATGCTCACCTTCAAGCAATTGGAAGGTGAATGGATCCACAAGTCATGGGCAAGGTTTAATGACCTGATCACTCAATGCCCAACTCATAACATTCATGACATGGCACTCTTGGACTGCTTCTATAGTATTCTTGGTCCCGGATACAAGAGGTTGGTCGACCAACTCATTCCGGGAGGCCTTGCAAAATAGTCATCTGTGAAAGCAGCCTAACTGCTTAATCAAATGGCTGAAACGCACCAAGAGGTAGAAAAAGACTTCATGTTTGCCGCCCTAATGACTCAGATTGATGAGTTGGCCAAAAAGATGGTGAAGATCGAAGTCCAGTACAAAGGAAAGGATAAATACATCCCTCCTAATGAGTGAAGAAGTCCTAACGACAATGAGGTTAAACGCCTTGAGGGCATGCTCTCAATCATTTGGCACAAGGTAATTGAGCAAGATAGAAAGCTGGAAGAAATGAAGGAAGACATTGAAGGGATGAAGCGATTGATTTGGTCTCATCCAGAGCTGTCCAGCTGCTAGAGAGCCTTATGGGTCATGTGTCACCCGATCTACACTCGCAACAAAATAAGGGGTTGCCTATTGATACTATGGCTAGCCCCAAAGATGGAATTTGACAACTGACATGCGTTGTGCCACGACGTTAACTAAGGCGCTATTTGGGAGGCAACCTAAAACCTTTTTAAATTCTTTATTGTTGTTTCAGAAATAACGGTGTGTTGAATGTACAGGTTAAAGTGTGGAGAGTGGGTGGAAATTGCATTTGGCGAGTTAATAGTTCCATTCAGCGACTCGCCGAATATGTTGGTGATCACGATGAAGACCGCCGTTTGGACACTCACTTTGACTGAAGGTTCTGTAAAACTCGGCGATCCAAATAACCACTCGGCGTGTCACCGATTGGATCGGCGAGTGCGACTAATGTCGCTGAATAGGCACGAACTGGACTATTTATAATGGCTAAAAGTCCTAGAATTTGAAATCCTTCACTTTCCCTCGCTCTTAATCTTCACAAACTCACACTAATGTAGTATTTTCCCTATTTTAGCATTATAATAGTATTTTGGTTAGTTGATTTGTGCTAGGAATTGGATTTCTTTGTTGCCTAGCTTTTCAATCACATTTTAGTCGGCATAAAAGGTCAGTTCTATGAACCCCAAGTTTATTTTCGAATAGTTTGTACTCTTTTGCAATGATCGTATCTTATTGATGTGTGCTGGGCCTCTCTGATAGGATTATAATACTTAAATGCCTATTTAAATATGAAAATCTTGCTCGTATTAATTTGATAGTCAAATGCTCATAACTTGTGTGTTTCTAAATAAGTTAAATTGTATTGGGTTGTGCTTGCATGATGTTTAGATTGATTGGGTGAAAGCTGAGTAGCCATTGTTTGTTCTAAACAACGAGAACTACTCAATGATAGAGTGGGGGACACTGCTCTTAAGAGCAAATATCGTCAAATGGCCAAATTTAGCAAATTCGGGAGAAACCTGAGTATCCCGAGGCAATAGGTAGTGCGGGTCTTGTTTGAATTTTGTTAGTGCATACTTTGATTTTGTTTTCGGTGTTTGCGGGATTGAATTCAAGAAGGTGGATTGAAAATGGGAATGTTGGGCCATTTGGTGAGCTGAGTTGAGCTCGCCGAATCACTCGGTGGTTTGCCTATTTTCTTCATCTCGCGCTTAATTTTGTGTCAAGTTTTCAGCGAGATGCCTGCCTTCTCCGAAAGTACTCTTTATCACTCTTTATTTGTACTCCTGAGACCCTTTTGCACTATAACTTTCGGCGGACAAACCCTTGCTTGCCGAAAGTAGTCGGCGATTCACTAGAAAATACCTTCCCATCGCCGACTTGCTATGATTTGAAACCAACCCTTTCGTCGAACCCAAGTTAGCTCTCCAAAGAGGTTTGGCGACTCGCCGATCCACTTGGCGAGTTTTCCTGTAGAAGATTGCCTGTGCTTCTACTTGATTTCTCTCGTAACTCTTCCTAATCTTTTGCAAATATGACTAAACCTAACAAAGTAGGCATCAACACACTACCCCGAGGCAAATAAAATGGGATCACGCTCAATGAGGATGCAACTGCATCCAGGAACAAGGCTACTAAACTTTCCACAACTGGTGGGAAAGGCAAGGGCAAGGACAAAATAGTTGAGCTATTAGATGCAAGTTTCGACAGTACTGGTTTTTACACCAATGACCCAACAACATACAACAGTGAGAATATGGGTTCAAATGAAGATGAACTAATGGAGGCAAAGAGGAATGAATCACGATCTAAACAGCTAAACGACCCATCTCGGATCAGAAATCCTCGATCCACCACTTCGACTCCTCCAGTTCCAGAGCAGGCAATAGTACTAGCACCTCCAGTACAAGGCCCCCTTGCCTATATTAATGAATAGATTAAAGTCTGAGAGGTTGAGAACTATTATAGAGGAAAAATGGTTGTCCCTAGATGGGGTGATCGATAGGTATCCTGAGATAATAGAGTGCCTGAATTATCACAAATTCTAAATCTTCACAAAACCCTGTGGCTCTTATATACCAAGCTGGGTCAGAGAGTTTTACAATGCATACAGTACATTGGTACCTCAACGGAAGAGGCTGGTATTGTCTTTCAAAGTAGTTGACTACGTGGTTGTCAGAGGAAGGAGGGTAGCTTGTGATAGTGAGGCTATTAACATAGTCTTGGATATGTCTGATAAAATTAATGATCACTGCCAGCACTTGATCAGAACATAGAAGCTGGATGCAATGAAAAAGTGGTTAGCCCCACTAATTTCAGATGAGACTCCAAAGTGGTAGGCGGAAGGAGTTCCGGTTGAAAAGAAAGAACTAAACATAGCCGCAAGGTTCTGGTTCAGTTTTATCAGCAACACAAATATGACATCCCAAAATGAGTCAATCCTTCTCCCTTGCCAAGGCAGCTTACCTGGGTTGCATCATAAAGGAAACTCAGATAAACTTGGGTACAATCATTGCTTCAGAGATACTCATGCGTGCAAGACAGAGCTGAACCTCACTTCCATTCCCAGTCTTGATCACAGAATTATGCAAACGAGCTCGGGTGCCTCGAGATGCCAAGAAGGATGTGGAAGTGATGCCCACAGCCTCTACTAATATCCGGAGGATCAAAGCCGAGTACCTTAAGGATCAAGAAAAAAAGAAAAAGGCAGTATCGGTGGAGTTAGTAAACACAAAATCATCACCTGCAGAGGCACCTCTGCCTACTTCAGCCCCTGGGGCTTCAGGTATATCCATTGCCATTGTTACTCTTGCTGATACTCCAAGTACTTCTGCTGCTACACGATCGCCAAGACCCACTACTATTGCTGTTGTTTCCCGGCTCCACTCACACAGGCTTCCCTACTACGGATATGACAGCTAGCCCTTTCTGCTGATCGTCGGGCTGCTAGTCTAGAGGCCTCTGTTCTAGGCATGATCTTGATTTCCCTAACTGATGTTGTGACACCTTTGAGCACTACCATTGATGCCCTAGAGGCCAAGATAGCAGTGTGTGAACACAACTAAGGGTCTACATAAGAGGTGACGGCTTTGAAAGCTGCCATTGCTGAACTGCGAAAAGATGTAAACCACCTGAAGTACACCGATGTGTCCATGGTCTTTGGAACAATGGAGATTCCAGACATGCCTAAGATGCCTCAGACAACCACTGGACATGGGATAGAGTGAAGCAGATAGCCGACCCTGAGTCAGAAGCAGAGACTGATGAAGAGATGCATGAAGAGACTAAGGGAGCTGTAGATGAAGACCTGACAAAGATGGAAGCAATCATGATAGATGATGCTGTGTAGGCTTCTTAGCACCTATTGCTGGATCTAGTGTAGCTGGTCTTTTTGGAGGTCACTCTAGGCACTGAAGCCCAGACAGATGAAGCAACCGATTAGCCAGGATCACCTCTTTACCTCCTTCTCTGTCTTTCTTTATTTTACATTTTGGATTTTGTGTTAATTACATTTGAGGACAAATTGCTTTTATTTGTGGTGGGGTGAGGCCCACCTTTTGTGAGCTATTTGTGACTCGTGTTTTCGCTTATGTATTTGGGCTTTTGTGCTTCAATTATGTTATTACTGCTTTTCTGTAGATGTTTGGGCTTATGGCTCCTTTTATTTTACATTGCAAAACGATTTTGACCATTTCAAATTTTTTTGAATTTTTCACACATTTTTGCCACCCCTCGTATGTTGAACGTGGCTGTTCTTTTGCAAAATTTTAGTCTCAGTTTCGATCAATACCGATGACTTGAATAGTGCTTACAATCAAACAAACATGAATGCGCGGCTACAATGAGGCCAAATGAAGTGGCATAGACAATATGTGAGATCTTTGCATCTCGTTATGACTAGCCTTGTATCAAATTGATTCTCTTGTAATGATCATTGCACACTAGTGAAAGTGTGGAGTCTTGTTTAACTTATAGTGTCAATGCCTAGTGTGATGCGCTTACCTGTGAACTATGCATGATAGATCCTAGAATTTTCCCCGTTGGTCCGGTCAACTGAGTGATGCTATCTCTTGATATGATCTTAGGCAACTTCAAAGAGTGTGAACCAATTTGACATATACCTCTTTTGTGACCTACCTTGTGAGCATGTGACTCTCTCTTGAACACCCCTTGAGCCTTACCTTTCTTTGGAAGAAACTTGATGAAAACTAGACCTTTCTTAATCCATCACCCATAATCCTCATGTAGTTGTTGTTAGTTTGAATAGCCAACTTAGGCAAAAGCCTAAGTTAGGGGTGTGGTAAAAAGAGAAGGCAAATCAAGAAGTGCAAGAAAGTCCCTCTTACCCATTGTTTTGAGGAAAATGGAACCCCTCCATATATATATATATATATATATATATATATATATATATATATAAAGACAGAAAAGAAAAATAAAAAGAATGAAAAAGAAAAGTTGTGGAATAAAGTTGAAAAATGAAAGGGGGTTTCCAAAAAAATTCTTGGAAAGTAAATAATAGGATGACTTATAAGCACTAATGAAAATGATGAAGGAGAAAGGAAAGGAAGTGTTGTGAGCACCACATCTCATGAGGATGAAAGTGACTGAGCCTAAATGACCATACCTTTGCACTCAATCCCATTACAAGCCTTGGAAAGACCTTTTTGATCTTGAGAGAGCTGAAGCAAATGTTGATTGGAAAATACGGGCAAGCCTATGGGTGAAATTATGCATTATGTTCTTCTTTGTGAGTGTGAGAGTTGCATCTGATTCCAAAGCTTTAAACTATGAAACCATTGTGTAAATATGGAATCATTCTTTGTGTGAGGGTGTCACAACCCGAGACTACCCCCGAGATGCAGACACGGGACCTAGGACCACAAGTGATCCCAAGCTAACCCTGCTGGCATGATCATGAGCATACTAAAGATAATAAACTGATGTAGAAGCTAAATCGTAAATAAAAATGAAAAGATGGGGAATACCGATATACCATAACTGAGATAAATGAAAACTGATAAGTTTAATACAAAGAAGATATTAACTTAATACTAAGCTGAATTTAACTATGTCTGAAAATAGCCTCTAACTGACTAGAAATGTTGGGACATGCCCCAGCTAAGTCTAGCAAAACTGAAACTAAAGGACTAAAAATACTGAAAAGAAACTCATGACTATTGTCCTGGGAGAATGAGGACTCACCACTGATTCTGCTGAACTGGAGATTGGGAACCGATCTAAGCCTGATCTGGATGCTGAGAACCTGAACCTACATCATGAGAAGATGTAGCGCACGTATGCGTCAGTACTTGAAAGGAACTGAGATGCAGGATAGAGTAAAGATGACATAACATATAACTGGACAAAGCAATAAAGCAATGAAATAACCTGAACATGATATAGATACTGAATACTGAGATAATTGAATGCAGTGACCAACTTATAACATGCTGAAACTGAATACTGGATATACTGATAAATGGTCAATACAATAGAATCTGACTAAACTGTGGGAGCTACTAATAACCGATAATAAAACCACATGAGCTAAATGTGGAGTCTGATGTATGCGCCCCATCGAGAGGACCCAATATACCCTGCTAGAAGTGTAGAGGCATGCTGGCGTGATCACTGAAACGATGCCCACAGATGGGACTTACAACCTACGTGGCTAGTAGTTCTGGGACTATTTGGGTACGCTAAACCCTAGTCCAACTCGGTATTATGCTACTCCTAATGGATTAAGTAATTAACACATTATGACTGAATTTCTGTAAGTTATTGGATAGCTCGAACTGAACATGCAAACTGAGAATGCAACAATTAAACTGATATTGATGTATTAATAGCTGAGGCATGTCTAACTGAATAACTGAAATATCTGACCTAGCATATGCAATTCAAGAACTAAAGAAATACATAACTAGGGTTCTAGAATTCATGCAATAAACTGAATATTAACATACTAATCTGATTTGGATCATTCTAACAGCTAAGAACCTAATAATTCTAACATTCAAGAAACCCTACGTCTAGTCATAATAAGGGAATCAAGAAACTGACTGAAAACTAGGAACCTAATGGGTGAAAGGAACCCACTAGTAAAATCCCACATACCTGGTGATGAATTTCATGGAGAAATCCTTTGATTTCTGGGCTGGAACTGAAGAAAACTTGCTGCGTTCTTGAACTAGGGTTCTTGACTTCTCTTCTCCTCTTAGCATTCTAATTTGTCTAAGTTTGATTAATGATTTGACTTAGGTAAGTTCTAGTTATGTTTCTAGGCTTAAACTAACTAAAACCTCATAATTTAAGGTCTAAACGACGTAGCTTAGGTGTTAAACAAAATAGGAAAATACCACAAGACCCCTGACTTAACTGCTGTCGGAGTCACTGACGGTCCGTACTGGTCGACCGTCGTTCGCGACTGAAGGCTGGAATTTGACTGACCCTTCGACGGAGCTGACTGATGGGCTGTCAGTCGACTGACGGTCCGTACTGGTCGACTGTCGTTCGCGACTGAGGGTTGAAAGTTGACTGGCCCATCAACGGAGCTGACTGACGGTCCGTCAGTCGACTGACGGTCTGTAGTTATCTTCTGTCGGTGGCACCTGTAACTTCTGAAAATCTAGAATTTTTCCTTTCTCAAATCTGGGGTGTTACAGAGTGCATTTGAACACTATAGTTGAGCTTGAACTTGCATTTGAAGCAAGTATTGTGAGCATCAGATTCGTTGATATTGGTGAGTCACAACTTGAATCTTTGAGTGCACATTTGATCTTTGCATAAGTAAATTTAGTCTTGTTGTGTGCATTCATGATTGAGTCTTGTGTAGCACTGTTCAAGACACCCATTTTGAACGGCTGAACTTGAGTTTGCTTGAGGAAAAGCAAAAGTTTAAGTTGGGGGTGTTGATGAGTCCACAAATTGGACTCATTCAGGGCTATATTTTAATAGAAATTGTGTCCTCAAATGATTATTTTATCTCAATTTCTGATGAAAACCATTAAGTTTTAGGTATTTGAAGTTTTAAGGAGAGAATAGACACTACATCGCAAAAAGGAATGGAAAGGCTGAAAAGAACGAAGAAATGAAGGCCTGAGGATTGCCGAGTCCACTTGGCGAGTCGCCGAAGGGTCTTACTTCACCTTTTGTCCCAGTGTGTTGGGCCCTGAAGAAAAGGATCAAGTCGGCAAAAAAAGGGAGTAGTCGATGCATCGCCGAGTAGTTCCGTAAAGCAGTACCATGCCGCCTAATGACCCAGAACACGACAATGTTGAAGGCTGGTACAAGACGGTGATGAACTACACCAAAGGGTGAATCGTCGAGTTGATCGGCGATTCCGACTAATGACGCTGAACGCTGCTGTAGCACAAATCTATGATAACTATAAATACTAGTTAGAATTTTAGTTTTAGTGTGGAACTATTATTATCATTTTTACTTAGAGTCGAACAAGTGTGATAATTTTCATATAGAATAGTACTTTTTGAGGGTTTTGAAGACTTGAAGAAGAAGATGGTTTCATCTCCAAGGATTTGGACTTGGGTCTCTTGGATTCTTCATTCTTGGCCTGTAACAAGACTTAAATCTTCATACCCATTTCAATGCAAGCTCATTTATGTATAAATTTCTATCTCTTGATATGTGGCTAAAAACCCCAATTTTAGGGGTGTGATTTAGCGAATATGGGTTAAGATAATTTTTGGGTCTTGCTTGCTGATAGTCTATTCGTAGTTTAAATGTGATTTCGTTTAGTGGTTGTGGATGAATTTAATGAATTTGTAGTTGCAAATACAAGTTTATTTATGTGTTTTTGGCTTTCGAGAGAGAGAGGTCGTAAAACTAAAACCACTAAATTGATGGCTGGTGTGAGCGGGTCGACATGAGGTTCAGCTCGAGAGAGTGAACCCTAGTCTTATGTCCACACACTCACCTCGAGAGAGTGAGTGGGTTAAGGTGTAGGCTGGTCTTCATGCGGCAAATGGGTGTCCGAGAGGAACGCATTTGAAACGGGGTAAGTTGCTCGAGAGAGAGATTATCCCCTTTAAAGTCTAGCCTAGTCACAATTATTCTATGAATCTTCTATCGAAAGCATGTTCCTAATAATCTAGATTAACCCGTATTCCCGTCACATCCCAAGGATCCCTTCTCATTATTTAGAAACCTTTGTTTAATTTGTTGCTTTTACTTACTAGTGACAAAAACCCCCATTGTAAATCGACACTCTTGTTTATCTCCCCCTTTAATTTACAATGTTTTTACTCGTTAATGTCTTTAACTACGACTAGTTAGAACTAAATTTTATTTTTCTATAAATTCTCAAAACCACTCTCTTGGGACGATCCCAATCCTTGGTTGGGTTACTAAACTATTGTACGATCATAGACACTTGCATCAAAAATTGTGTCTTGATTATGCAAACATCAAGGTCCTATAAAACTCGGCGAGGTAAGTGATCACTCGGCGTGTCACCGAGTGGTTCGACAAGTACGACTAATGTCGCCGAATGGTCAAGAACTGGATGATTTTTAAAAAGTCAAAGACATGGCTAGACCTAAGGTTGCAGGTAGAAACATGCCACCCCGAAAGAAAGCTAATGGGATTACACTAAATGAGGATGCAGCCGCATCCAAGGGAAAAACTACCAAGCTTCCCACAACTGGTGGGAAAGGCAAAGGAAAAGGCAAGGCACCTGCATCATTGGAGGTCAGCTCTGACAGTGACGACATCTAAGCCACACACCTCACTACTTCTGAGAGTGAGGGAGAGCACCAGGAGCAGCAGAATGTAGCTTCTGAGGATGATGAGCTGATAGCAGCACAAAGAGTCGAGTTGCGCTCCAAAATGATGAAAGATTCGTCTAGGATCAGCATAGGCAGTGGTGCTTGCACCACCAGTTCAGGGTCCTACTCCCAAGTCGATGAATGGATTAAAGACTAAGGGGCTAAGGATAATTATTAAGGAAAAACATCTATCCACTGATGGGGTGATTGATGGGTATCCAGAGATTACGAGCTGTCTGAAGTCTCATAATTTCCAGATCTTCACCAAACCCCGTGGCCCATATATTCCAAATTTGGTCCGGGAGTTCTATGCTTCTTATGGGACCTTGATACCACAGAGAAAAAAGCAGGCAGTAGCATTCAAACTGGTTGACTGTGTAGTTTTCCGGGGAAAGAAGGTTAAGTGTGATAGTGATGCTATTAATGCTATCGTAGATTTTCTAGATGACATTGATGATGAGTGCCAGCATCTGATCAGGACAAAGACTCTAGACAATATGAAGAAATGTTGGCTCCGTTGATATCTGATGGCACTTCGAAGTGGTTGGAAGCATGAGCTCCAATTGAAAAGAAAGACCTAAATGTAGCATCAAGGTACTGGTTTGGGTTTATCAGCAGCACGATTATGCCATCTCAGAATGAGTCAATTCTTCGCCATGCCAAAGAAGCCTATCTTGGTTGTATCATCGATGGGACGAGGCTGAATCTGGGGATGATTATAGCGCAGGAGATGGTCATGAGGGCCAAACAGCGCCATACCTCACTTTATTTCCTGGTGTTGATCACCGAGCTATGCAGACGGGCTTGGGTTCCTAGAGATGCAAAGAAGGATGTGGAAGTGATTCCCATATCCTTTAGTGATATCCGTAATATCGAGGCTGAATATCTAAAGGATTAAGCGGATAAGAAGAAGGCAGCCCCGGTGGACTCTTCCCCGGTTGTAGACACATGCTCCCTACCTGCAGATGCATATTTTCCTACTCTGGCCCATAGGCTTTCAGGTACTTCTTGTGATGTATCTTCTGACATCCCTAGTTCTTCTGTTGCTGTTGCTGCTGCCTGGACCCCACTCACTTAGGCCGCACTACTCCGGATGCGACAATTTGCCCATTCTACCGACCATCGTGCTGCCACACTCGAGGCCTCCATTCTGAGCATGATTCAGACTGCCTTGGTTGATGTTGTGACACCACTGAGCACTTCCATTGATGCCCTTGCGGCTAGGATAGCGGTGTGTGGGATTGACCAAGGAGCCACTGAGGAAGTGACGACTTTAAAGACCGATATTGCTGTGTGGAGATGAGATGAGATGTGGATCAGCTGAAGTCCACTGACATGTCCATGATTTTTGGGATGGTGGATATCCCAGATGTATCAGATATGCCTTCGGCTACCACCGGAGATGAGGATAGACTTGTGGAGACAGTTGATCCCGAGTCTAAGGCGGAGACGGATGAGGAGATGCTTAAGGTTGCTGAGGAAGCTTCGTATGAGGGCCTTAGTGAGACTGATGAGGCCATGGTAGATGCAGTTGTGCAGGCTTCTTTGGTGGATACACCCTTGGTTGATCCTAGTGCATCTACTGTTTCTTATGAGGTGACTCCGTGTACTAAGGCCCGAGATCAGACTGTTGCACTGGGCACTGATGCCCAAACGAATGGAGTGACTGAGTAGACATGATTCCTTCTTTACCTCACTACCTGTCTTGCTTTTTTTTTTACTTTTGGATATTTTTGTTTGCATTTGAGGACAAATGACTTTATTTGTGGTGGGGTGAGGCGCACATTTTGTGTGACCTTTTGTGACTCTAGTTTTATTTATATATTGAGTTTTTGAGCTTAAATTGTGTCCTGCACTATTTTTGTGGATGATTGAGCTTGTGGCTCCTTGTTTTCATTGTAAATAATTTTTGGACCCTTTCGAAAAAATTGTGCCACCTCTTGTGTCTGTTGAATTTGGTTGTTCTCTTGAAAATTTTAGTATCTATTTTGATCAATATCGATAACTTGTATAGTGCTCATAATCGAACAAACATGAATGTGCGGCTACAATGAGGCCAATTGAAGTTTCATAGACAATATGTGAACTTTTTGCATCTCATTGTGATTAACCATGTATAGAATTGAATCTCTTGTGATGAACATTGCACACTAGAGAAAGTGTGGAGTCTTGTTTGACATTGGTGTCAATGCCTTGTGTAATGAGCTTACCATGAATCATGTGTGATGACACCTAGAATTTTCCCCGTTGGTACGATTGAGTAGGTGATGCAAACTCTTGAAATGATCTTAGGAAACTTTGAAGAGTGTGAAATAATTTGACATTATACCTCTTTTTGTGGCCTACCTTGTGAGTGTGTAAACCCCGCTTGAGCACCCCTTGAGCCTTAAATTTTCCTTGGAAGAAACTTAATGAAAACGTAACCTTTCTTGATCCATTACCCATAATCATCATGATTTGTGGTTTGTTTGAATAGCCAACTTAGGCCAAAAGCCAAAGTTGAGGGTGTGGTGAAGAGAGAAGGTAAATCATAAAGTGCAAGAAAGTCCCCTTTGACCCATGTGTTGAGAAAAATGGAACCCCTCCATATAAAAAAAGAGAGAAAAAGAATGAAAAAGAAAAAGACTGAAAAAGTTATGGAATAAAATTGTGAAAGTGCAAAGAAAATGGGGTGCCCAAACTATCCATGGAAGATGAATAATAGGGTGACTTTTGAGCATGACTGAGAATGATGAAAGAAAGGAAAGAAAGTATTGTCATACTACATTTCATGAGGATTGTAACCATTGAACCTAAATAACCATACCTTTGCACTCAACCCCATTACAAGCCTTGAAAAGATCCTTTTGATCTTGAGTGAACTGAAACAAATGTCAATTAGAAAATAAGGGCAAACCTATAGGTGAAATCATGCATTGTGTTCATCTTTGTGAGTGTGAGTGCTGATTTTGTTTCTTGAGCTATAAATTGTGGACCATTGTGTATGAATATGGAATCATTCTTTGTGTGAGGGCATTTGAACACATTTGTTGAGCTTGAACTTGCATTTGAAGAAAGTATTGTGAGCTTTAGATACTTTGGTAATGGTGAGTTAGAACTTGAATCTTTGAGTGCACAATTGATCCTTGCATGAGTAAGTTAAGTCTTTTTGTGTGCATTCATGATTGAATCTTATGTAGCACTGTTTGAGACATCCTTTTTGAACTGTTGAACTTGAGTTTTACTTGAGGACAAACAAAAGTTTAAGTTGGGGTTGTTGATGAGTCCATGATTTGAACTCATTTAGGGCTTTATTTTGATAGATTTAGTGTCCTCAAATGCATCTTTTGTACCAATAACGGATGTAAATCTTTGAATTTCAGGAATTTGGATTGAGGAACAAAGCATGAACACTATTGAGCAAAAAGGAACGCTGAAAGAACGAAGAAAAGAAAGCCCGAGGATCACCTAAACCATTGGGCGAGTCACCGAATGGCCATTGTTTCGCTTAATGTTCAGTGTGCAAAGCCCTGAAGGATAAAATCAAGTCGGCAATGGAAATGAGCAGTCAACGAGTCGCCAAACGGTTCCGCGATGCAGTGCTAGATCACCCAAAGTTATAGAACTTGAAGTTGCTGAAGGCCAAAGCAAAAAGACGATGGAATCGATCAAAGGGCAGATCGCCGAGTGGATCAGCAATCCTGACTAACTGCGTCGAATGATCTTTCGCAGCATAATTTTTGGCGACTATGAATACTTGTTTGAATTTTTATCATATAAAATCTTATCTTTTGTTGATACATATTTTTATTCAATTTTCAAGTTTAGAGCTTAGAACTGAGAATAGAGAGATAACTTTTCCTTATCTTTGAAGATTTCCATTTTTAAGATATTGGATATGGGTGTTGAAGATTCTTTATCTTAGACATTTGTAAAGACAATATTAATCTTACCCAGTTTATGAAAACACAATTTGGTAACGATTTCTACCTTTTTATGATGTCTAAGTAAAACCCCAATTCTTGGGGTGTGATAGTGTGATTATGGGTTGATTTAACTGCTGGGTATTGTTTATTGTTAGTGTAAATGCTATTTAAAAGTTATATCGTTCAGTAATTGTGGTTGAATTTAATGGGTTGCAGTTGCAAGTACAACCTTATCTTCATGTTTTTAGCTTGCTCGAGAGAGAGGTTTTAAAACGAAAATTACTGAATTGATGGTCTGTGAGTATTGGGTTGTCATGGGTTCAGCTCGAGAGAGTAAATCCTAAACCTTTTTCCACACATTCAACTCGTGAGAGTGAATGGACTAAAGCGAAGGCTACACTTAATTGATGCTTATTGGTTTTCGAGAGAAACCAATTTGATTCTGGGTAAATTGTTCGAGAATTTTTTTCCCCGTGAGATGAGGGAAGAGAAGGTAAGAGAATTTCTTAATTTGAAGCAGGAATCCATGAGTGTGCATGAGTATACCCTAAAGTTCACTCAACTGTCCTGCTATGCTCTGGATATGGTTGCTGACATGAGGAGCAGGATGACTCTATTTATATCTGGGTTGTCTCGCTTGTCAAGCAAGGAGGGCAAGGCATCTATGCTGATAGAAGACATGGACATAGCTAGACTTATGATCCATGTGCAACATGTTGACGAAGATAAGCTGAGAGTTAGGGAAGAGTTCCAGAACAAGAAGTCTAAGACTACCGGTATTGAGTTCGGGCAGCTGAAGGGTAATGCAAACATGCCATCTTTTTAACCAAGGCCAATTGGACCTGCTCCATCATCTGCTAGTGCACCTACACCAAGGAACATAGGTGAGTTTAACAATCAGAATTCTCAGAATTTCAAAGCCACACCGGCACAATCTCAAGATAGTATGGCACAAGGAGGTAACTGGACTCCTACATGTGCTAAGTGTGATAGAAACTACCCAGAAGCGTGTCGTGATGGCTCTACTGGTTGTTTCAAGTGTGGTCAAGATGGTCACTTCATGAGAGAGTGCCCTACCAAGGAAATATTAATGGAGGAAATAGAGCCCAATCTTCTTCAGCGGCTCCACCAGATAGAGTTGCACCTAGAGGAGCTACTTTAGGGATATACGGAGGAGCAAACTGCCTGTATGCTATCACCACTCGCCAAAAGCAAGAGAATTCACCTGACTTTGTCACTGGTATGAGCAAAGTCTTTACTTTTGATGTATATGTGTCATGATCCAAGGGTACCCCCTAGACATAATAAGGCATATAGAACTCCGAAAGGCCCCATGTAAGCAACTTAGAATATCATAACAAAAAGCAATAGAACCATAAGAGTAAAAACACATTTTAAGTCCAAAATTTTCATAAAGAATAGCGGAAGTCTAGACTATCTCAATTAGCCATCTATTGCAATACTTGAATCAAATAAGGTCACAACCCATACAACATAATCCAGAAGTCAAATAAAAGAATGAAACCACTAAATGAAAATATCCGTCCTCGAATCATGAGGACTCACCAACAAGCAATGAGAAATGAGCAAATCCAAGCTCTAGCCACAATGATTACTACCTTAAGAACCGGACCCTACACTTGGGGAAAATGTAAGAAAATATGGGTTAGTACAAGAATGCACTAATTATGACAGTCACGCATAGAATCATGAAAACATGCTAAAAGGGACATTTTAGTTGAATGCATGCAATTTACTAAGTTAAAGCATCATTTTGAAGGTAATGGAAAAGCATGAGTCATAAGCATAATTAACTCATAGATCATCATACCATAAGAGGAACATACCATAAATAACTGATGAGTCCATAATTTGGACTCATTTAGGGCTTTATTTTGATAGATTTAGTGTCCTCAAATGCATATTTTGTACCAATAACTGATGTAAATCTTTGAATTTCAGGTATTTGGATTGAGGAAAAAAGCATGGACACAATTGAGCAAAAAAGAGCAAGGCAGCTGAAAGAACAAAGAAAAGAAGGCTCGAGGATCGCCTAAACCATTGGGCAAGTCGCCAAATGGCCATGGTCTCGCATAATGTTCCAGTGTGCCAAACCCTGAAGGAGAAAATCAAGTCGGAGATGGAAAGGAGCAGTCGGCGAGTCACTGAACGTTTCTGTGATGTAGTGCTAGATCGCCCAAAGTTACAAAACTTGAAGTTGCTAAAGGCCAAAGCAAAAAGGCGATGTAATCGATCAAAGGACAGATCACCGAATGGATCAAGGATACCAACTAACTGCGCTGAATGGTCCTTCGCAGCACAATTTTTGGCGACTATAAATACTTGTTTGAATTTTTATCATATAGAATCTTATCTTTTTTTGATATATAAATGTTTTCAGTTTTCAAGTTTAGAGCTTAGAACTGAGAATAGAGAGAAAACTTTTCCTTAGCTTTGAAGATTTGATGATGTCCATTTCTAAAAAATTGGAAGTGGGTGTTGAAGATTCTTCATCTTAGACCTTTGTAAAGACAATATTAATCTTACCATGTTGATGGAAACAATTTGGTAACGATTTCTACCTTTTTATGATGTCTAGCTAAAACCTAAATTATTGAGGTGTGATTTTGGGTTGATTTAACTGCTGGGTATTGTTATTGTTAGTGTAAATGTTGTTTAAAGGTGATTTTGTTCAGTAATTGTGGTTGAATTTAATGGGTTGTAGTTGCAACTATCTTCGTGTTTTTGGCTTGCTCGTGAAAGAGGTTTTAAAACCAAAATTATTGAATTGATGGTGTGTGGGTATTATGTTGTCATGTGTTCAGATCGAGAGAGTGAATTCTAAACCCTTTTCCACACATTCAGCTCGAGAGAGTGAATGGACTAAAGTGAAGGCTGCACTTAAATGCTGCTTATTGGTGTTCGAGAGAAACCAATTTGATTCGGGGTAAATTGTTCGAGAGAAAGTTTATCCCCACTAAAGTCTAGCTTAGTCATTGATTTACAGCTATTTCCTAACAATAGCAATTACCTTGTTGTCTAAATTAATTGATAATCAAATCACATCCCAAGAACCCGTCTCTATATTCGTATTTTTGTGTTATTTGTTGTTTTAGTTGATCCACTGATGGGGTGATTGATAGGTATCCAGAGATTATGAGCTATCTGAAGTCTCATAATTTCCAGATCTTCACCAAACTCCATGGCCCATATATTCCAAATTGGGTCCGGGAGTTCTATGCTTCTTATGGGACCTTGATACCACAGAGGAAAAAACAGGCAAATGCATTCAAACCGGTTGACTATGAAGTTGTCCGGGGAAAGAAGGTCAAGAGTTACAGTGATGCTATTAATGCTATCCTAGATTGTACAGATGACATTGATGATGAGTGCCAGTATCTGATCAGGACAAAGACTCTGGACAATATGAAGAAATGGTTGGCTCTGTTGATATCTGATGGCACTTCGAAGTGGTTGGAAGCAGGAACTTCAATTGAAAAGAAAGACCTGAACGTAGCAATAAGGTACTGGTTTGGGTTTATCAGCAGCACGATTATGCCATCTCAGAATAAGTCAATTCTTTGCCATGCCAAAGCAGCCTATCTTGGTGTATAATTGATGGGACGAGGCTGAATCTGGGGATGATTATAGCACAAGAGATGGTCATGAGGGCCAAAAAGCGCCATACCTCACTTCATTTCCCGGTGTTGATCACCGAGCTTTGCAGACGGGATCAGGTTCCTAGAGATGCAAAGAAGGATGTGGCAGTGATTCCCACATCCTCTACTGATATCCGGATGATCAAGGCTGAGTATCTAAAGGATCAAGTGGAGAAGAAGGCAGCCCAAATGGACTTTTCCCTGCTTGTAGACACAGGCTCCTTACCTGCAGAGGTATCTTTGCCTACTCCGGCCCATGGGACTTCAGGTACTTCTTGTGTTGTATCTTCTAACATCCTTAGTTCTTCTGCTATTGCTCGGCCTCCTAGACCTGTTGCCTGGACACCACTCACTCAGGCCGCACTACTCCAGATGGGGAAGCTTGCCCATTCTGCAGACCGTCGTGCTGCCAGACTCCAGGCCTCCATTCCAAGCATGATTCAGACTGCCTTGGCTGATACTGTGACACCACTGAGCGCTTCCATTGACGCCCTTACGACTAGGATAACGATGTGTGTGCTTGGCCAAGGGGCCACTGAGGAGGTTACGACTTTAAGGCCGCTATTGTTGTGTTGAGGTGAGATGTGGATCAGTTGAAGTCCATTGACATATCCATGATTTTTGGGATGGTGGATATCCTAGATGTATCAGATATGCCTCCGTCTACCACCAGAGATGAGGATAGAGTAGAAGAGATATCTAATCCCGAGTCTGAGGCGGAGACGGATGAGGAGATGCTTGAGGTTGCTGAGGAAGCTTCGTATAAGGGCCTTAGTGAGATTGAGGAGGCCATGGTAGATGCAGCTGTGCAGTTTTCTTTGGTGCATATACCCTTGGCTAATCCAAGAGCATCTACTGTTTCTTATGAGGTGACTCGGGGTACTGAGGCCTAAGATTAGACTGATGCACCAGGCACTGATGCCCAGACAAATGGAGTGACTGAGTAGACATGATTCCTTCTTTACCTCCCTCTCTGTCTTACTTTATTTTTAGTTTTGGATATTTTTGTTTGCATTTGAGGACAAATGATTTTATTTGTGGTGGGGTGAGGCACACCTTTTGTGTGACCTATTGTGACTTTGGTATTCTTTATATATTGAGTTTTTGAGCTTAAATTATGTCTTGCACTGTTTTTGTGGATGATTGAGATTGTGGCACCTTGTTTTTATTGTAAATGATTTTTGGGCCGTTCCAAAAAATTTGTGCCACCTCTTGTGTGTGTTAAATTTGGTTGTTCTATTGCAAATTTGAGTATCAGTTTTGATCAATACCGATAACTTGAATAGTGCTCATAATCCAACAAACATGAATGTGCGGCTATAATGAGGCCAAATGAAGTTGCATAGACAATATGTGAACTTTTTGCATCTCGTTGTGATTAGCCATGTATCGAATTGAGTTTCTTGTGATGAACATTGTACACTAGCGAAAGTGTGGAGTCTTGTTTGACGTTGGTGTCAATGCCTTGTATGATGAGCTTACCATGTACCATGTGTGATGACACCTAGAATTTTCCCCGTTGGTCCGATTGACTAGGTGATGCAAACTCTTGATATGATCTTAGGCACCTTTGAAGAGTGTGAAACAATTTGACATTATACCTCTTTTTATGGCCTACCTTGTGAGTGTGTGAACCCCGATTGAGCACTCCTTGAGCCTTAAGCTTTCCTTGGAAGAAACTTGATGAAAACGTAACCTTTCTTGATCCATTACCCATAATTCTCATGATTTGTGGTTTGTTTGAATAGCCAACTTAGGCCAAAAGCCTAAGTTGAGGGTGTGGTGAAAAGAGAAGGTAAATCAAAAAGTTCAAAAAATTCATTTGACCCATGTGTTGAGAAAAATGGAACCTCTCCATATTTAAAAAAAAAGAGAAAAAGAATAAAAGAATGAAAAAGAAAAAGATTGAAAAAGTTGTGGAATAAAGTTGTGATAATGCAAAGAAAATGGGGTGTCCAAACTATCCATGGAAGATGAATAATAGGGTGACTTTTGAGCATGACTGAGAATGATGAAGAAAAGGAAAGAAAGTGTTGTCATACCACATTTCAAGAGAATTGCAGCCATTGAGCCTAAATGACCATACCTTTGCACTCAGCCCCATCACAAGCCTTGAAAATACCTTTTTGATCTTGAGTGAGCTGAAACAAATGTCAATTAGAAAATAAGGGCAAACCTATGGGTGAAATCATGCATTATGTTCATCTTTGTGAGTGTGAGTGTTGATCTTGATTCCTGAGCTATAAATTGTGGAACTATTGTGTGTGAATATGGAATCATTCTTTGTGTGAGGGCATTTGAACACATTTGTTGAGCTTGAACTTGCATTTGAACCAAGTATTGTGAGCTTGAGATGCTTTGGTAATGGTGAGTCACAACTTGAATATTTGAGTGCACAATTGATCCTTGCATGAGTAAGTTGAGTCTTTTTATGTGCATTCATGATTGAATCTTGTGTAGCACTATTTGAGACATCCTTTTTGAAATGCTGAACTTGAGATTTACTTGAGGACAAGAAAAAGTTTAAGGTGGGGGTGTTGATGAGTCCACGATTTTGACTCATTTAGGGCATTATTTTGATAGACTTAGTGTCCTCAAATGCATATTTTGTACCAATAACATATGTAAATCCTTGAATTTCAGGTATTTGGATTGAGGAACAAAGCATGGACACTATTGAGCAAAAAGGAACACTGAAAGAACGAAGGAAAAAAGGCCCGAGGATCGCCTAAACCATTGGGCGAGTCGCCGAATGGCCATGGTCTCGCCTAATGTTCCTGTGTGCAAAGCCTTGAAGGAGAAAATCAAGTCGGTGATGGAAAAGAGCAGTCTATGAGTCGCCGAACTGTTCCACAATGCAGTTTTAGATCGCCCAAAGTTACAGAACTTGAAGTTGCTGAAGGCCAAAGCAAAAAAAGGATGGAATCGATCAAAGGGCGGATCGCCGAATGGATCAGTGATCCCGACTAACTACGTTGAATGGTCCTTCGCAGCATAATTTTTGGCGACTATAAATACTTGTTTGAATTTTTATCATATATAATCTTATATTTTGTTGATACATATTTTTTTTTCAGTTTTCAAGTTTAGAGCTTAGAATTGAGAATAGAGAGAAAACTTTTCCTTAGCTTTGAAGATTTCCATTTCTAAGAAATTGGAAGTGGGTGTTGAAGATTCTTCATCTTAGACCTTTGTAAAGACAATATTAATCTTACCAAGTTGATGGAAACACAATTTGGTAACGATTTCTACCTTTTTATGATATCTAGATAAAACCCAATTCTTGGGGTGTGATTATGGGTTGATTTAACTGCTAGGTATTGTTTATTGTTAGTGTAAATGTTGTTTAAAAGTGATTTCGTTCAGTAATTGTGTTTGAATTTAATGGGTTGTAGTTGCAAATACAATCATATCTTCGTGTTTTTGGCTTGCTCGAGAGAGAGGTTTTAAAACCAAAATTACTGAATCGATGGTCTATCGGTATTGGGTTGTCATGGGTTCATCTCGAGAGAGTGAATCCTAAATCCTTTTCCACACATTCAACTCGAGAGAGTGAATGGACTAAAATGAAGGCTGCACTTAATTGTTGCTTATTGGTGTTCGAGAGAAACCAATTAGATTCGGGCTAAATTGTTTGATAGAATGTTTATCCTCACTAATGTCTAGCTTAGTCACTGATTTACAGCTATTTGCTAACAATTGCAATTACCCAGTTGTCTAAATTAATTCATAATCCAATCACATCCCAAGAACCCGTCTCTATATTCATATTTTCGTGTTATTTGCTATTTTAGTTGATAACTACAAAAAAAACTCCACTTGATATTTGACGTGTCACCCTAAACTTGAACCACGCTTTTATTTGTAAATGTTTTTACCTATGATTGACTTGAGCATGATCGTACTTGGCTATTGATTCTCAAAAACATACCACTCCCTATGGGATTCGACCCCAACTTACTTAGTTGGGTTATATTACTGACTAACGATTGTTGGCACTTAGTATTAAATGAAGTGCCCTGATACGTGAAATCAATACCCTCAAAGCATTCTTGTGCAATGCATGAATAAGATCCCATAATCTCACCCATACTAAGTATTGCCTCTTGAGTAACCATAGTTCATAATTCGTACTCTTGTTAATACTATTATCATAATGGGGGATAAGCCTTAACTGACATAGACCATGTGAGCTTACTATGGAATCTGATGTCTACCCCACACCGAAAAGGGGTTGACCTACTTGCCTAAGGTAGAACCATACTTTTAGCTTAGGTGGATCCACTAGCTAAATACCTATGTGGGCACATAGTTTATGGGATAAGTAGATTGCTACTAGAAAACCGAACTCAACTAAGGTAGAAGGTTTCCATCTCATGAGATACTTACTTTGGGAACCCGGACTCAACTAAGGTAGAAGAAACCCATTTGGAAATTCGAACTCAACTAGTGTAAAATCATTGGGAAGCCTGACTCAACTATCGTATAAGCTTCCATCTCATATTCATATCCACTCGGTGCTAAGCATTAATTCCCATGGATTACATATTAAGTCTTGACTTAAGTTCATATTCATGGAAGACTGTCTTGACACTCAATCCAACATAATTCATACTATAGCTCATAGATTCAATAGGTGAGAATTGCCTTTCAACCTTAGAATCATCATATTGTGAGAAAAGCTTTCACATCCTATCATATCTATACATAGGTGTGTATATGAGGATAACCTTCCAAGAACACAACAACTAGATCATAATCATAATCACTTTACTCTCAAAGTGATCTTAAAGCATATACATAAACCTCATAATCATACATAATTCTCATACTTTGCCCTTCAAGGACAATAGAACATAATCCATCAGTACATTTAGAATTCCTACATTAGACATGGATGATAACATAATTCAAATAGCTCAATTACTATAAGCATGATCTCATAATATCTTTCCTTCATCAATTCACCCACATCACAAGGTCATAAATTGGGAATATGGGGATTTCATGGGTTCTTCGGGGATTCAACATAAAACCATAATAAATCATCAATTCAATCATAATATAAAGTAATTAAATTATTATAATCATTTTTGAAAGGAATCCATGACTTGGAGTCAAACCCTAGCTTTTAGGGATTTTCTCTCTTTGAAATTGGGGTTTTGAAGGGACTCCATGGATGAAATCTATCCATGGATGAAGAGCTACCATACCTTAGCTATGAATCTCCAAAGAATTAAATAGAAACCTTGCTCCTTCAAACCCTAACTCCAACTTCCTTCTTCTTCTTCTTCCTTAAAGTTTTAGAGAGAGAATATTTGGAGAGGATGAGTTCTTTTGGGAATTTAGAATAATGGCTTGGATGACTTGATTTGGTGACCTGGAAACCTTGTATAGTTATCTAATTTAGTGTAAAACAACGTCATTTAATATTAATGAAAACTGGAAAACCCCATAATGCCCCTAAGTATAACTGCCAAAAGGCAGTTTCAGGCCTCACCCACGACCCCACGACCACGGTCCGTGGATGGACCCACGTTGCATGCTGGTGAACCATGGGTTGAGGTTCTCAGGCCTAGTTTTGCACACTTGACCCATAAACCCTCACCCACGGGGAGTGGGTCACCTCTAAGGGTTTTTCCTCAAGGAGCCATGGTTGGTCCTTAGGGGGTCGTACCTTGACGTTCTAACATGAAACCCTATATTTTTAGGTATAGGGAGGTACATTTACGACTCTAACCCTCATGTTAAGCTCTAGTTTCCAGAGTGTTAAAATATCTCCCTCTTGAGAACATTCGTCCTCGAATGACGATCTAGACACCTAATAAAAGACTCAAAACTAGCAGCCGATCATGCATGAAACATCAAAATAATGCTCAATTCAAAGGAAGAAATTTTAACTCCATCTTAAACATAATCAATGCAACACAAGGAAGTAGGAACTACATCTAACAACCCATTATGCATGAAACTCATTATTTCTCATATTCATAGGAGGAACTACCTTTTCCAACTAAAAGCATGTTCAACACAATATCATGGAGCCAATATGCGATCACTCTCAAAAGCATACTAAAGCATGTTCATCAACTCATCTCATGAAGTCAAATAGGCAACTCATATTGTATGCACAACAACACGAGGAACAAAAATCATGAAAACTCATTTTCTTACAAATCATGAATTTCTCCAGAACATGCATAACATAAGGAAATCATGGAAAAACACATATACTCACATAAATCCCAAAATTACTAAAAATCAAGAGGAACTACTTACCTCAAGCTCGAATAGGATTAGAAGGAAAGAGATGAGGATATCGGGACTTCTCATTTGCCTCGGCCTCCCAAGTAGCACCCTCAACTAATTGATTTCTCCATAAAACCTTCACGGAAGCTATTTCTTTGTTTCTCAATCGCATGACTTGCCGGTCTAGGATCTCTACTGGAACCTCTTCATAGGAAAGAATTTTGTCAATTCCCAACCCTTCTAAAGGAATAATGGATGCCGGATCTCCAATACACTGTAACACCCCGGGATCTTGTAGGCCAACCTAGGATTTAGTGTGTGTTGTTAACAAGCTTTCGTTGAGGTCAAGAACCTAAGGGACCTAGGATTCACTAAGGAAAAACATTTCCTCCCCAAGACAAGTTGGCGAGGGGCAGCATGGTCGCCCAAGCAACTTGGCGGTCGCCAAAAATCACTTAGGGTCGCCTAGTGGGTTGTTCCCATGGCCTACCTGCTGGAAATTTGGGCGAGCTAGGTCGGGGCTCGACAACCTAGTTGGCGCATCGCCAAAAGGCCCTGCCCATTGCCTAGTAGGCTGCCACAATGAGGAAGCATTCTGGAAATTTTGGCGGACCAAGGTTCCACTTGGCGAGCTAAAACGTGCATGGTCGGCAGTTTTAAGTGGGAGTCTTAGGGGTCTTTTGTTATTTTCCCTAAATTGATACTACATTGTTTCATTCTTTCCCTAGTAAAGTATATAAGCTTGTTAGACTCAAATTTCCCCCAACTAATTCATTCTCCCTATAATCTAAAGAAAACCCAATACTTCATCCCCTCCAAAGAAAATTCTCTCTCTAGAACTTCAAGGAAGAAGAAGAAGAAAGAAGGTGGATCTAGGGTTCAATAATCAAGTTCTTCTCACCAAATTCATTGGATTCCATTGTTAAGGTATGATAGTCCTTCATCCATGGATAGTCTTCATCCATATAGTCCCTCCAAGTTCAATTTCAAAACTAGTGATTTCCCCAAAAGTTAGGGTTTGACTTCAATCTCATGAGTTGTTTCCAAAAACGCTTCTAATGATTGATTGATGATATATTATGTATAAATTGATGATTTCCTACAGTTTTTATGTTGAATTACCTAAGGACCCATGAAACCCCATATTCACCAATTTTGACCTTGTGATGTGGGTGAATTGTAGAAACAAGAGTATTATGAGATGCTTATAGTATTAATAGTAATTGAATCATGTTATCATTCATGTATAATGTAGTAATTCTAGATAGGTTGATTGAATGTGATCTATGGTACTTGAAGGGTAAAGCATGATAATTATGTATGTTATGAGGCTTATGTATATGCATTTAGATCACTTTAAGAGTAAAGTGAATACGATTATGATCTAATTGTTGTGTTGATTGGATGATTATCATCATGTACACACTTATGCATGAATATGATATGATGTGAAAGGTTTGTCACATGTAGTAATTCTAAGGTTGGAAGACTAGTCTCACCTATTGAATCTATGAACTTTAGTATGAGTTATGGTGGATTGAGTGTCAAGACATTCTTCCATAATTATGAACTTAAGTCAAGAATTACTATGAACTCAATGGGAATTAATGCTTAGCACCGAGTGGATACGAATATGAAATGGAAGCTTATACGATAGTTGAGTCCGGCTTCCCAATGGGTTCCTTCTACCTTAGTTGAGTCTGGGTTCCCAAGGTATGTATCTCATGAGATAGAAACCTTATACCTTAGTTGAGTCTGGGTTTATAGTAGCAATCTCCTTATCCCATAACTATGTGCCCACATAGGTCTTTATCTAGTGGATCCACCTAAGCTAAGAGTATGGTTCTATCTTAAGCAAGTAGGACAACCCCTTTTCGGTGTGGGGTAGACACCAGATTCCATGGTAAGCTCTCATGGTCTATGTCGGTTAAGGTAAATCTCCCACTATGATAATATGAACAAGAATACGAGTTATGAACTATGGTTACTCACTAGCTTTCCTTAGTGTGTCTAGGATTATGGGATTTTATTCATGCATTGCACAAGGATGCTTTGAGGGTATTTATGGTATGTTTCCATTATGTTATGAGGATTTATATGTTGAGTATGCTTACGACTTATGCTTTTACACTAATCTTCATGATGAATCTTAAACTTGGTAAAGTGCATGCTTTCAAGTAAAATGTCATTTTAGCATGTTTTCAAAGTTTTATGCATGGCTATCATACTTGGTGCTTTTTTGTACTAACCCATATTTCCTGTACATTTTTTCACTAAGTGTAGGGCCCGGTTCTTAAGGTGGTCATCCTTTGATTCAAGCTTTGATTTGACTATTCCCCTAGTTTGTGGTGAGTCCTCATGAGTGGAGGATGGATCCTTTCATTTGAGTTTCATTCTAGTACTATTATTCTAGATCTCACATTGGGGCACTCCGGTCTTATTTGTGAGGAAGAAAGATAGTTCCCTTAGGATGTGTATTGATTATTGCCAATTGAACAAGGTCACTATCAAGAATAAGTATCCTCTCTCAAGAATTGATGATCTATTTCATCAACTTCAAGATGCCACTAGTTTTTCTATGATAGACCTCAAATCAGGCTATCATCAGTTGAGAGTAAGAGAAAGTGACATCCCTAAGACATCATTTAGGACCCGTTATGGTCATTATGAGTTTTATTCATGTCATTTGGTTTGACTAATTCTCCTGCAACGTTCATGGAACTTATCAACATAGTGTTTAAGCCTTATCTTGATATGTTTTTTTTTATCAAAATCGTTGATGACATTCTCATTTATTCAAGGAATAAAGAGGATCATGCTAGTCATCTCAAAGTAGTTCTCCAAACTCTCAAGGATAGAGAGTTGTATGCTAAATTCTATAAGTGTGAGTTTTGGCTTGAGTCTGTGCATTCTTAGGCCATATTAATACTGGTGATGGGATTCGAGTTGACACATAGAAGATTGAGGCAATGTCGAACTAGCCTAGACTCACATCTCCGACTAATATTAGGAGTTTCTTAGGATTGACCGGTTACTATAGGAGGTTTGTCGAGGGGTTTTCGTCTATTTCATCCCAATTGACAAAGTTGACTCAAAAGACAGCGAAGTTTCAATGGTCTGAAGCTTGTGAGAAAAACTTTAAGGAATTGAACACATGGTTTACTACTGCTCAGTGTTGACCTTATCGGAGGGTACACAAGTATTTGTGGTATATTGTGATGAGTCTAGAGTTGGACTGGGTTGTGTATTGATGCAGAATGACAAAGTTATAGCTTATGTCTCCAGACAACTTAAGATTCATGAGAGGAATTACCAAACCCATGATCTAGAGTTGGCTGATGTAGTGTTTGCTTTAGAAATATGGTGTCATTATCTTTATGGTGTTCATGTAGATGTGTTCACCAATCACAAGAGTCTTCAGTATGTATTCAGTCAAAAAGAGCGTAATCTAAAATAGAGGAGATGGTTGGAATTACTCAAGGATTATGACATGAGTATTCTATATCACCCAGGTAAGGCTAATGTTGTTGTTGATGCTTTGAGCAGGTTATCTATAGGTAGTACTGCCCATGTTGAGGAAGGCGAGAAAGATTTAGCCAAAGATATGCACAGACTTGCACGCTTGAGAGTCCATTTGTTGGATTCCGATGAAGGTGGAGTAGTAGTGATGAATGGGGCTGAATCATCATTAGTGTCTGAAGCCAAGGAGAAACAAGACCAAAACCCTTTTTTTTTTTTAATTAAAGGCAAATGTTCATAAGTAGAAAGTGATGTCTTTTGAACAAAGGGGAGATGGTGTATTGAGGTATCAAGGTAGGTTGTGTGTACCAAAGGTTGATGAAATCCAAGAGAGAAACATGGAGGAAGCTCATAGCTCCAGGTATTCAATCCATCCTGGTTCCACAAATATGTATCGTGACTTGAGGGAAGTCTATTGGTGGAGTAGTATGAAGAAGTGTATTGCCGAGTTCATTGCTAAGTGCCCGAATTGTCAACAAGTAAAAGTAGCTAGAGCACCAAATACCCGGTGGTATGGCTTAGGATATAGAGATTCCGGAATGGAAGTGCAAGATGACCAATATGGATTTCATCACTCGTTTGTCGCGGTCTCACAAACATCATGATTTGATTTGGGTGATTGTAGATCAAATGACTAAATCAACCCATTTCATGCCAGTAAATACTACCCATTCAGTAGAGGATTATGCTAGGCTACATGTTCAAGAGGTAGTTAGACTTCATGAAGTTCTGGTGTCCATTATTTTATATAGAGATGCGCAATTCACCGCTCAATTTTGGAAGTCTTTCCATAAAAGTTTGTGTTTGAAGGTGAATTTGAGTACCACATTTCATCCTCTGACTAATGGTCAAGCAGAGCATACGAACGAAAGAAGCTTTTCTCCATAGAGAAGAGATCAAAAATCTGGGTCCCCTCATTCAAACTTTAGAGGATATGTTGAGGGCGTGTGTTGACACTCAATTTTGGCCTAACATTTTCAAAATTCGTAACTTTTAAATTTTATTTATTTGATTGTTCAAAATACATTTTTTATAAGTTTATTGATAACCATCTTTACTTGTCAAAAAATAGGATTGTTTATCAGTTAATTTTAATTACATTATTTTTTGTCACAGTCAGTTGACTACGTTCAAATATTTGTTCATTTTGATTAAATCGTTGTTTCTGTAAAATTGCACTTTTTACATGTCATTAGTTACGTTCATTACTTTTTTTTAATATTCATTTTTATTCATTACATTTGCTAATATTAATTTTGATATTTTGCATAGTCTAGAAATTCATTCAAATATAAATAAGATTTCATAAACATATATTTTATTTAACTAGTGGATTCAGCCCATGATTTTAAGATAATGGTATTGTACTATATATAATTTTCAATTTTCTATATAAATAATAACTTATTCATTAAGTCAAGGGGGTGGACAATATTTTAGACTGGGGGTAAGAATTTCCTAAAGGGAAAACCCTAAAATTTATTCCTATCCTCCCAAATAGCCGCCACCCAAAAAAAAAAAAATCAGATCTCCCTCTTCGGCTAAGCTCTCTCTTGGACTTGTCATGAACAATGACCACACAACTCAACCCATCCATTCACTCTTCTCCTTTCTAGCGAAAGCAAACCCTATCAAAACCCATTCTCTTGTGACCTCCGGCAACCCCAAATCCACCAGCGAAATCAGACCCAAAACCCCCCAATTTTTTACATTTTTCCACTGCCACCAACTAGCACCTCATGTGACCAACGACCCCTGAAACAATCGGAACTCAATGCCATCGAAACCCACAATGAACAGCTCAACAGTAACAACCTCCAAACCCCACTGTTCACTCCCTTTTCAGTCGAGTTCCTCCATTAATGGAGAACTTCGAGCTACGAGCTTCAAACGAGCTCAAAGCTCCAGCAACTCCGGCGAAACCCGCAAACTCCAACAAACTTCATTTCCAGATCTCCTAGAATGGTGACACATTTGGTCTCACCGAAAAAGACTTGAAGCTCCAAAGCTCTATTTGTCCTCTTTCTCTATTAAATGTCATTTTTTTATTTTGTTTCTTTCCTGCAAGTATAATCACATATTTTTTTCATCTTTTCATTATTTTTTCTTTTTAAGTTATTGGGTTATTATTTGTTTGAAATTTTGTTCTTGACTTTCCTTATTTGAAAAATATTCCAGTGAGCTTTTTTCTTCAATAACCATAGTTGTTGAGTTTACTGTTACCGTTTATTATTATTTTATATTTTATTGGGATTTGATTGTTATTATTATTTGTTTGTTTCGTCTTCTCTCTACATATTTGTTTTTTGTTTTTTTTTTTGTTATTGTTTTGGGTGTTATTTTATTAGGTTGATGTAGCTTTGTTTATTCTGTAATGGTATTTCTCGCTGAAGTCATTTTTCTCTATTAGTAGTTTATATATCTCCTTTAATTGTTCATTAATTAATTGCTCTTGATTTATTTAAGTTGGTTATATGCATTTTAAATATTTCCAGTTATAGTGTTGTTAATTTGTTATCATGTGGTCATTTGTTGTTATCTTATTTTGTTATCTTTTAGGATATCGTATGTTGCTTTACAACTTATTTTGTTCATTTTATATTATTACAAGTTAAAAATGGCCGATGAAAAAATATCTCCGTCAGTTTTCGAGGCCTCTCCATTTTAAAAGACGGAAATTTAGTTTAAGTTTATATGTGTTGTGTGTTAAAATTGGCCGATGAAGAAATTACCGTCGATTTCCAAGGTCTCCCATGTTAATAAGATGAGTTTTTATGTTGAAGTTATTATTTAATTCATTTAGTTTTTATTTATATCTATTTATTACTAACATTTTTACTAAGTGTCTTTACAGGTACCCCGGAGCCGCTTCCCATTGGAACTATTCGAATGAAGTTCGAATTATATTGTTTATTCATTATTTTGTATATATCGATGTTAGGCAAACTTTAGTCTGTGTCTTATATTATTGTTTTTATTTTATTACTTGTGTATATTACATGTTTATTCAACTTGTATATTTGTTTTTTGATCTCCTACTCAATTTGAAAAAATGAATTCAGTCGGGACCCATAATTGTGGATTTTGATGGATGTCTAACACCTTCCCTTAGAAATAACCTAAACCCCTTACCTAGAATCTTTCGCTTTCGTAAATCATTTAATTGGTTTCTTAGTTTTTCCTAAAATTAGATGGCGACTCCTTCAAATATCTTTATTCTTAAATTTTAAAAAAAAATTGAATTAACTGATTATTTTTGAGTCACTGTGACGTTTTTCCCTATTTGAATTAAGTAGGGATGTAAACAGAATGTCAACTCCGCTGGGATATAGAGATTCTAACCATTATGAGTTCATTTTATTAAATTGACGAGTATTTTCTTTTATCGTGTTATACCTTATATTTTGTTGATTATTTATATATTGTACTTGTTGTTTATTCATTATTCATTTAATTGTATGTATATTGTCATTGCATTTCATGGCATAATTTTCGCCAAATGGCAACTAGAATGCATTAGGACAAAGGCGGTTACATGGCTTTCCACGGCTGTCCTTCAGAAAAAAACCTTGGAATTCTTTTGAAGTGATAAATAAATAGTTGGCTTGTGGTCATCCAACATCGTTTATTATACTTCACCCCGTAGTTTGTCCGACTGGGGTAACCAGATCTTGTCTAAACCACTCTTAGTGAGCTAGTGTAGAGCGAAGCCAAAACCTTGAATTTAGCACATTTGCTTGAGATAAGTCTACACTCAAGACACAATTGTATAAGACATGCATTCATTGTTTGTCGGTTATGTATTATATTTGTTATACGTGTATATGTTGTATGATAGTTCATTATTTCAAAGATTTTTTAAGACCTTCATAGACATAAATATTAAGTCATTTTCAAGTCACTTTTACCTTTTGAGTTGTGTTTGAAAGCTTGAAGGTTATAGCTCTTTCGGAGCGACAATGGACAGGGGACTCGCGAAAGTTGACTTGTATTTCACAAGACATTAATATTCAATCAAAAAGATAAATCAGGGGAGTCCTTGACTATGAGGTCGCACTCATCTATTTTTTATTATGTTTTTTACATGTTGGCTATGTTTTCACACATTTCTCATATATTTGCAGGGAAATCGTCCCCAACAACAGTCGGGGATGATCATAATAATGTATAGTTGTTGTAAATAATTGGAAGTATACACAGTTTGAAGAGACATCCAAAAAATGTATACAACAAGTGGTTACTGTCAGAATTCGGAGACAACATTCAACAGACAATACAAATATGGACAGTTAAGAGGACGCAAAACATATTGGTACAAACAGTCAGAATACACTCTCTAACTAAAGATGTCAGCGGCACTATACTTACAAGTCATCATTCTATGTTTGTCTATGTTTTGAATAATTTTATACCTTATTTCAACGAACTACGGGAACTTGATTCTCATCTCGGTGAGATACGTAGGTAGCCCTTCTCGGGTTCGGTATACATTCTTTCAATTTTTGAAAAAAAAAAAAGGTAAATAGTTTTTGCATATTTTCAAAGTCATATTTGCACGAACTATGAGAACCTGATTCTCATCTTGGTAAGATATGTAGGCACCCCTTCTTGGGTTCGGTATTCATTCTTTTAAATTCAAACAAAGAAAGAAAAATAATAGTTTGTGCATATTTTCAAAAACATATCTGCATGAACTACACACACCTGATTCTCATCTCGATGAGATACGTAGGCAACCTTTCTTGGGTTCGTTATTCATTCTTTCAAAAAAAAAATTGTGTATATGTAGTAAGAGTCATTCTTCAACTCAGTTGGGACCAATGCAGTTAGGAGCATGCAAAAATATTTGATATGATGGAGAGGACTGACTTTGTGGTAAACTATATATTCTTTTGGTACCTTTCATTTGTACTTTTGTGATGCTTGAAAACTCTCTAGCAGGCATTCAAGATAAGAATAAAGTCAACGGCATGGTTTCATGTGCATGGTGTGGAGAGCTTCTAGATCAAAATTCAATTGCATTGCACTGTTGATCTAGAACCTGGACTGAATGTTTTTCGAGGCGAAATCCTGAGTAATGTTTGGTTTGGGAAAGAATTGTAGGCTTTCTTTGATTTGATTGTGCCTTTCAAAACCTACGAAATGCCATTAATCCGTAGTTTTCCCACTTTGAGCTTAGAGCATTTTCTTTGGACAACCACATCTTAGTCATTACCCTTCTGAGTGCTTATATGAACTATCCTTCTCTTGGCCAAACCTTCTTGAGTGTACCAAGAGTGCGCAAATTATAAGAGAAGATTCATGTTTGAAGTTGCCAAAGGCAAAAGATACAAAGTCTCCCAAAGTCAAGGAAGCAAAAAAATGACTTCTAGAAAAAGTAGAAAAAAAGGAAGGTGGAAAGAAATAAATAAAGACAAAAACACTCCTACAAGGTCAATGAAAGATGGGAAGGAAAATAATCCAACAAAAGAGGAGTAAAATTCAAAAGATAGGGGTGAAATAAAAGAAAAGCTCCAAGAAAGAAGGACTCAAAAGAAGTCAAAACAAAGGGGTGAAAAAGGAAAAGCTCCAACAAATGAGAATTCAAAAGAAGTCGAAAAATGGGGGACAATGAAGAGGATCAACCGCCAAAGTTGTATCAATTGTCAAAAGCACAAATTCATTGTGACGCTTAAGAAGGAATTAAGTCACTCGTATCCCAAATATATATTCTACCCATCCCTAAGCCTACATTACAAGCCAATGACAAGCCCTACTTGATCTCATCCCAAATGTTCTCATATTAGTGGAGATTTACATAAGGGCCAAGCATATGGTATCACAATTGCATGCATTGAACATTCTTGTGAGTGTGAGTGCACTTTGAAAAATGTCCTCAAATAAAACGCTTGAAATATGTGTGAAATAAGACTTGTCTTTATTGTGAGGGCACTTGAAACTTGAGGATTGGTACGATTCAAAACCTTTGTTTGAAGCAATATGAGCGAATCTTGTTGATCCTTAAGTATGTTTGAGTTACCACTTGAAGTTGTAGGAATTACCTTGAATTCAACTTTAGTTAGAAAAAGAGAAAAAAAAATAAGGAGAGATTTACCTGCAACCCTAACTGTTGGTACCAATTGTAGTCAAAATTTGACTGTCTCATCACATTCTTTATTCTTCAAATAAAAAAACCAGAAAATAATAATAATAAAAAAAAAAAGTGAGCAAGCACCCACTCTCTAATATTTTCCAAAGAATTTTTTTTAGATCCTTTCCATTAAAGAAAAAAAATTGTCTTCGCTTTTTGGTTTGTTCATTGTAAAAAGTGTCATTAGGCTAATCTTGTCAGTATGAGACGCCTATTTTACTTCATTGGGCTGTACGTCCCAAAAATGTGATATATATATTGTCTTCAGGCTTTGAATATCGCAGGAAATAATATTTTTTTTATTTCATCATGTTCATATTGTACATTTTCTACAGATGATCTTGTCTCAGATTCTTTGCAGTATTCATCATCTACAGGATTGTAACTATATTTGACCTGATTCCTGGATCAACAGGATATGTGGGCGCCATGATGGCTCAGTCATATACTCAGTGTGATTTTATTTTCTCCTTGTAATAAAAATTGGGACAGAATTTTTGAGAATATCTCAAAAATTCACAATAAAGGTGCTATCTCCAACAAGTCAAGATTGGAGATGATTTTGAGATTTGACAAAAGTTCTAACTTGGACAGAATTTTTGAGGAAGACCTCAAAAATTCCAACAAGTACTGTCAGAAGTTTGATGGTCAACTTCAAATGATCCATCATCACTTGAAGTTCAAAGTCAACTTACAAATCTCAAGCATTGTCATAGTGAGCCAAGAGCTCCTCGTACAAATCCTCAATAAGACATGAGTCACAATAAACACAAAATGGTCGAGAGTAAAATGTTGGTTGCTCACATGTATTGAAGTGATCAGGCATTTTGTACGCATTCTCTTTTAAAGAATCTTTTCTCAAGGTTTCTTGACTAAGTCGCTAGCTAAGGCGACATTGTGTCTACTAATTATTCTTTTTCAAGTACAGGAACATGTGAAATCATTGAGGTGATGACACTTTCCAGAAAATCATCGAGCCATCCACCTCGTTAAAGTTGGACAATCATTGAGCCTTCCACCTCGTTACAGTTGGACAATCATCGAGCCATCCACCTTGTTACAATTGGACAATCATGAGTAATCCACCTCGTTACAGTGGACAATCATCGAGTCATCCACCTAGTTACAGTTGGATAATTACCGAGTCATCCACCTCGTTATAGTGCAAAATCATTGGTCATCCATCATTTGTATTTTCATTACATTTTTTATTTGTCGAGAAAGCCATTGCATTATTCATTTGCCAAGAGGGCCATTGCATTTTTCATTCGCTGAAAATGCCATTGCATTCAAGTTGCATCTATTTGGAGGTGAAGGATGTGCACCCTATCTTTTCCACGTTCAAGCCAGAGAAAACCTGCGTCAAAAGATTTTTGCATTTAAGTTGCATCTATTTGGAGGTGAAGGATGTGCACCCCATCTATCACATTGAAAAATATTCATATTCTATTACCAAAGTGGTAATGTTCACAAAATCCTACTGATGGATCATCTTTTTTCATTCGTCCTACCGATGGACCATTTTTTTTCATATCCTACTGATGGATCATTTTCATTCGTCCTACCGATAGACATACATTTATATCCTATCGATGGATCATTCTCATTTATCATACTGATGGACATACATTTATATCCTATCGATGGGTCATTCTCATTTATCCTACCAATGGATCATTCTCATTTATCCTACCAATGGATCATTTTCATTCGTCCTACCGATGGACATACATTTATATCCTACCGATGGATCATCTTTATTCGTCCTACCGATGGACATTTGTTTATATCCTACCAATGGATCTTCTTCATTCGTCCTACCGATAAGTAGGGATGTAAACAGCGTGTATGATCGATTTCAAAGGTCATTGGGATGATCACTAACCTCTCAACAGTTATCACTTTAGCATCCAAATGGCTCCCTATGAGGCTCTTTATAGGAGACTATGCAAATCTCTTATTGGATGGTTTGAAATTAGTGAATCTAGGTTTATAGGACCAGACATGGTTCATTAAGCTATGGAGAAAGTGAAGATCATTCAACAAAGGTTCAAAACAGTGCAGAGTTGTCAGAAATCCTACATAAATGTTAGGAGAAGAGACTTGGAATTTGAGGTGGATGATTGGGTTTATTTGAAGATTTCACCCATGAAGGGTGTTATGAGGTTTGGCAAAAAGGGGAAACTTACTCCCTGGTATATTGGTCCTTACAGAATATCCAAGAGAATTGGCAATGTAGCTTATGAGTTGGAGCTACCACTAGAGTTAGCAGCAGTCCATCCGGTGTTTCACATTTCTATATTGAAGAAATGTATGGGCGATCTTTTACTTATTATACCAACTGAGGATATTGGTACTAAGGACAACCTATCTTATGCGGAGATACCCGTTGAGATACTTGATCGCCAGGCTCGCAAGTTAAGAACCAAGGAGGTTGCATCAATCAAGGTCTTATGGAGGAATCAATTTGTTGAGGAAGATACTTGGGAGGCTGGGGTAGATATGAAGAAGAGATACCCACATCTCTTCCCTTCTGAAGAAAATCCAGACCAAGGTAATGACTTTTTGTAAAACACTTTTTACATTGATATGCTATATTGTGTTGAATTGCATGTTGGGTGTTAGATGTTGACACCCTTAGTCCTAATTAGAGTGATATCATTCGAGGAATGTTCCCAAGGGGGAGATATTGTACACCTCGGATTTAGAAAGAGCTAACTAGAAATAGCTAAATTGGGCAAGTTAGTCTTAAATTGTGTGTTTTGGGTCAACTTCAAACGACCATAACTTTTAGCACATGATGATTTAGGTGGCCCGTGATATGAAAGATCTCAGAGTCCTCTTTCCAACGCCACCGAGTTTGCTAAATTCCAAGTTCGTATGAGGGAGATATGCCTGTTTGAATTCAGTTTGTCCTGTTAAGGAAATTCATCCGAATTAAGGAGGGGAATTTTGGTCTTTTCCTTACCCCAATTAGTCCACACGTATTTACGCCCAAATTAGGGGTCAAAGATCATTAGAATCAGATTACGCTAATTCTAAAAAAACATTTGGAAAGCTAGGGCAAGGTTCAAGAGGAGAAAAGGGAGAAAAGCTTAAGCGTTCAAGAGTTCTTGCGATCTTCGAGGGATTTTGCCAAGGATTTGATCTTAACAAGGCATGTAAGCTTTCATAGTGATGGGATCGATAACCCTCACACCAATCATGAGTTTCTTGATTAGATTTCGTCCATGAAAATCCATGTATTGAGGTTCTTGATGAGTTTCTTGAAGTTTCGTTCTTAAATCTTGATTATGGAAGTTTGATGAGTTCTTGAGGTGAATGTTATGAGTTTAAGGGTTATTTTTTAGTATATTTTCATTTACTTATGTTGGGTATATGATTCTAAGATAGTTAGGAAGAAGTCACTCGATTATACGTGAATTAGGGCCTAAAATCGAAGAGGAACATTGTCAGGTTAAATGGGCAAGGGCTGGGGTGAAGTGCCACTGATGCACTAGGGGGGGAATATTTGAAGATGAGGAAATGTTTTTTAAAACATATTAGTATGAGTTATATTATTGGGAGGAGCATCGATATTGGGACGAGTTCAAAAAACTCAAAGTCATCATAAACCATGTATGCCGACATGGGTAAAGGGTCACACTCTTTAGATGATTCCTTATTGATTTTAAGAATTGTTTAGGTGATCCACTTATTTGAGGATGTCCTATACTCCGGAAATGTATAGGACAGTTCTGGCAGTGTGGGCGAGACGTTGTATCACATAGCTCATAGTGATGATTGTCGGTTAGAGAATCTCCCAAATAAAGTAAAGAGTTTATATTGTATTTTTAAATACATTAATTCTGATCTATTGTTTTAAAATTTTTTCTTTATACTGCATCTTTATTGTTGCATTTATATTAAATTGAGTTGAGGTTGAGTTGAGTTTAGATGAGGTAAGTATGTTCCTTTCCTTTCAGTCAAGCTTATTTGTCTATGCTTTAGAATTCCCCTTACATGCTTGTACATTCAATGAACTGATGCCATTTGTCCTGCATCGTTTATGATGTAGATACAGGTAATCAGGATCATCAACCGGCGCTTTGTTGATCCAATCGAGTCCCTGATTTGCTTTGGTGAGCCTCCTTGCTTCCGTAGGATTCCCATTTATTTTAGTTTGGTTTTGTTAGGATGTCGAGGGTATGGTCCCAATGTCCATCAGAGTTATTAGAGGCTTCATAGACAATAGTGGTTGGGAGTCTTTTTACCATTTCCTTTGTTGATGTTTTAAAGACTATGAGTTGAACATTTATGTTCATTTGAGTATATTGAATAGACTATCTTATTTTATGATATCCTTACGAGCTAGGTTTGGTATAAATTTGAAAATTTCAATTGAGTAAAGTCTTCCGCTGAGTAATGAGTCGGGCCAAGGGTTTGCTTGGGGACCATCAATGGTTCTGAAGTGCCAATAGCGCCCAGGGTGTAGGCTCGGGGCATTACACTAGACTAGGATTATGTTTTCAATCTCAACCCATAAATTAACCTCAAGCTATTTAGCTCAAATTTATTAATATACAATAATAAAAAAGATCAAGACACAAAACCCACTAAATTAAATCAACACCCAACCCTATAATCACACCCCTAGAATTAGCCAAGCATAATAAAAGGAAAATAATGTATACCAATTATGTTTTCAGTCATTGGACAGTTGAAATTCAGCAATAATCTTCAACACCCATTTGGATTTGAACCCTCAAATGTCATCAAGGTTGTTCAAAAACCCCAAAAACTAAGAGTATTTCTCAAAGAGTAAAATTAGTGATCTAAAATCTCATACAAAGTATGATTTCTAAAACTTGATTTCTTAAAAACTTCTCATACATTTTCTCTCTCTTTTGGACTATTTATAGTTTCCCCAAAATTAGCCCAAAATTCTATTTTTGACATGTTCGGCGATAGTAGTTGGGCTCGCTTTTCTGATTCAGCAAATCACCGATTGTCTTTTAGCTTGCCCTTCTGTTTCTTCAAGCTTTAGGTGTTTGAACCTCAGTTGGTGAACTCAATCGAGTCAGACTTTTTTATTCTGCAGATCGCCGATTATCACTTTGTTCGCCTTTTGAACTTCATTTTTATTCAGGAGTCTTGTCACTTTCGGCAATTGACTTCTAGTTCACCCATTCAGCTTCAGTTAATCGTCATTTCATCTTTAGTCATCCGACCTACCTTGAATATTATTAATTGTGAACACTGACAACTTGGGTGATTGTAGGCCAATTGGGCGATTTGCCCGTTTGATGAAGCGACTACTAGTTGGGAGCTTGTACTCCTTTCAATGTTTTTTTTCCTCTTTTTTATGTATCATCCTTGCCTTGCCCTTTATCCTTCATAGATGGGAAACATCAAAAAATTATTAGGATAGGACATAATTAGGTATTGAAGACACTAATTGTTGAACTAAAAAGTCCTCAAATGAGTGGAAATCTACCACTCATCAACACCCCAACTTAAACGTTTGGTTATCCTCAAGTAAATCAAGAATACAATTAGTTCAATAAGGTTGTCTACAACAATTCTCAATGTGAGTTGACATGCAAGTTCCACCACAAAATTACTATCTAGTATATGCAACATACACTCAATTATGCTCAAAAAGCTTCAAATGATTACTAGCCGGTATCAATCCAAACTCAAGCTCACTAGTGCTTCCTTTCTATTGCAAAACCATGTTTCAACAAACGCATTCAAGTTACCTCACATAAAAAATTATTCCACACTCTCACAAAGAATATCAATAAAGAAGATAGGAATCAATACAACTCTCACTCTCCGAAAAAGAAATACATGCAAACTCCATCCCATAGGTTGGACCATATTTTCCACTCATCACACAACCTAGATTATGCAGGATCTCAAGGGTCTTTCAAGGCTTGTAATGTGGATGAGGGTAAAGATATGGTAAATTTGACTTAGTGACTTCCTTTTTTCAAAGCATTATGTACTTATCTTCACCTCTTCTCAAGGTTTTTTCATTCTTTTCACTTGGAGACTCAGACCTCAATATTTTCACTCAATTTATTGGAAAACCCTTATTTCATCACATTTTCTTTGTCATTTCATTTTTAAAACTTCTGCTCAATATTTTGTTATAAGGAGGGGTTCCTTCTTTTTGCATCAAACTTCAAAGTTGTGTCTCACTTTTCTTTCTTCACTTTTCACTTGACTTTCTTTCCACACTACCAACTTAGTCTTTTTTCCTAGGTTGTCTATTCAAACAAACCAATGCTTAGAAAAATATTTATGAGTGAGAAGTTAGTGACAATTTGGCTCAAGAGGTTTCAACAAGGTTGACAAAAAATAGTTTAGGCTCAAATGGTGCCAAGATGGTTGCACACCCTTACAAGGTAGTCACAAAAGGTATGGAAAATTGGGTTCTCTCTCAAAATTCATGCCCAAGATCATTTCTTGCATTCACTAAGGCTAGATATTTAGACTAAGAAAATTCTAGGACTCAAGAATCATGCTTTCAAGTAGGAGCTCACCACACATGGAACTTTAAAAACAATAATTTATCACAAATCCTAAGAATTAAAAAAAACATACGTGCAATGCATTGCAAGGCTCACATTAATACGCAGCTAGTCAACAAAAAAATTATAAGATCATTAGAAAGTGAAGCCACACCAAATTCTTTTTACAACATTAACATAAAACACATTTCTCATCATGAGTATTATTTAAGACATTGAGAATAGACGCAATCGATCCTCAAAAATCAACAATGAAAACACAAACATGCTTGTCATGACTGATGAGTCCACAATTTGGACTTATTTAGTGATTTATTTTAATAGATTTAGTGTCCTCAAATGCATATTTTGTCTCAATAACTAATGTAAATCCTTGAATTTCAGGTATTTAGACTTACGGACAAAGCATGGATATTATCGAGCAAAAAGGAACAATGCAGCTGAAAGAACGAAGAAATGAAGCCATGAGGATCGCCTAACCCATTAGGCAAGTCGCCGAAGGGCCTTAGTATCGCCTAATGTTCCAGTGTGCAATGCCCTGAAGGAGAAAATCAAGTAGGAGATGGAGAGGACCAGTCGGCGTGTCGCCGAACAGTTCCTCGAAGCAGTGCTATATCGCCCAATGATACAGAACGGGAAGATGTTGAAGGGAAGAGCAAAACGGCGATGGAATATACCAAAGGGAGGATCGCCGAGTGATCCTTCGCAACACAATTTTTTACAACTATAAATACACGTTTTAAATTTTTAGCTTAGAACTTGGGACTTATGCAATTATAGAATACCAAACATTATTTTCAGTTTTAGAACTCAGTTTTTGGAGACATTATTCCTTAGCTTTGAGGATTTGAAGATTCGCAATTCCAAGAAATTGGAAGTGGGTATTGAAGATTCTTCATCTTTGACGTGTGTAAAGACATTTTCAATCATACCCAATTGAGGGAAACATTTTTCGGTATTGATTTCTATCTCTTTACTATGTCTAGCTAAAACCCCAAATTCTTGGGGTGTGATTAGGTGAATATGGGTTGAATTTACTTATGGGTATTGCTAATTAATAGTTTATTTGTTGTTTAAAGGTGATTTCATTCAGTAGTTGTAGTTGAATTTAATGGGTTGTAGTTGCAAATATAATCTTAACTTCGTGTTTTTGGCTTGCTCGAGAGAAAGGTTTTAAAACCAAAACTAGTGAATCGATAGTCTGTGGTTATTGGGTTGTCGCGGGTTTAGCTCGAGAGAGTGAATCCTAACCCTCTCCCACACATTCAGCTCAAGAGAGTGAATGGACTAAAGCGAAGGCTGTGCTTAATTGCTGAGAAACCAATTTAATTCGGGGAAAATTGTTTGAGAGAAAATTTATCCCCACTAAAGTTTAGCTTAGTTACCAATTTACAGCGATTTCCTATTAATTGCAATAACCCGGTTGTTTACCTTAGCCCATATTCCTATCACTTCCCAAGAATCCCGTCTCCATATTCGTATTTTAGTGTTTAGTTGTCGTTTTAGATGAATTTTGATTACAAAACCCCTTATTCAATAATTGACACTTGTGTCCCCCCTAATTTAATATGTTTTTCTTCGTATATGTCTTTAGCTATAATTGACTAGAGCAAACTTCTTGCTTTTCCACTGATTCTCGACTACAAACCGCTCTCTTGGGACTCGACCCCAACTCACTAGTTGGGTTATATTACTATTGAACGATCGTGAACGCTTAGTATTGGATGAGGCATCCGGATACGTCAATCAAAATGGCGTCGCATCCGGACGCTTCATCCAATACTAAGCGTCCCAACTAGTGATTATCCAACTAGTGAGTTGGGTTCGAGTCCCAAGGGAGCGGTTGTAGTCGAGAATCAGTGGAAAAGCAAGAAATTCTCTCTAGTCAATTATAGCTAAAGACATATACGGAAAAAAAAACATATTAAATTAGGGGCAACACAAGTGTCAATTATCAAATAGGGGGTTTTGTAATCAAAATTCAACTAAAACAACAACTAAACACTAATATACGAGTATGGAGATGGGATTCTTAGGATGTGATAGGAGTATGGGATAAGGTAAACAACCAGGTAATTGCAATTAATAGTAAATCGCTGCAAATTGGTAACTAAGCTAAACTTTAGTGGGGGTAAATTTTCTCTCGAATAATTTACCGCGAATCAAATTGGTTTCTCTCGAACACCGATAAGCAGCAATTAAGCACAGCCTTCGCATTAGTCCATTCACTCTCTCTAGCTAAATGTGTAGGAGAGGATTTAGGATTCACTCTCTCGAGCTGAACCCACGACAACCCAATAACCACAAGCTATCGATTCAGTAGTTTTTGGTTTTAAAACCTCTCTCTTGAGCAAGTCAAAAACACGAAGTTAAAATTATATTTGCAACTACAACCCATTAAATTCAAACAGAACTACTAAATGAAATCACCTTTAAACAGCAAATAAACTATTAATTAGCAATGCCTAACTATAAATTCAACCCATATTCACATAATCACACCCCAAGAATTGGGGTTTTAGCTAGACAAAGTAAAGAGATAGAAATCGATACCGAAAAATGTTTCCATCAAGAGGGTTCGATTGAAAATGTCTTTACACACGTCAAAGATGAAGAATCATCAATACACACTTCCAATTTCTTGGAATTGGAAATCTTCAAATCCTCAAAGCTAAGGAACAATGTCTCCAAAAACTGAGTTCTAAAACTGAAAAAATGTTTTGTATTCTTAAATTGCATAAGTCTCAACTCGTAAGCTAAAAATTCAAAACGAGTATTTTAAGTTGTCAAAAAGTGCGCTGCGAAGGATCACTCGGTGGTGCAGTTAGTTGGGATCGTCGATCCACTCGGCGATCCGCCCTTTAGTATATTAGATCGCCATTTTGCTCTTGCCTTCAGCATCTTCACATTCTGTATCATTGGGCGATATAGCACTGCTTCGTGAAATTGTTCGACGACAAGCCGACTACTCCTCTCCATCGCCTATTTGATTTTCTCCTTCCGAGAATTACACACTGGAAAATAGGCTATACTATGGTCCTTCCGTGACTCTCCTAATGGGTTTGGCGATCCTCAGGCCTTCATTTCTTCGTTCTTTCAGTTGCCTTGTTCCCTTTTGCTCAATAGTGTCCATGCTTTGTCCCTAACTCTAAATACGTGAAATTCAAGGATTGACATCAGTTATTGAGACAAAATATGCATATAATGTCACTAAAACTATTAAAATAAATCCCTAAATGAGTCTAATTTGTGGACTCATCAACACCCTCAACTTAAACTTTTGATTGTCCTCAAGTAAAACTCAAGTTCAGTTGTTCAAAAAGGATGTCTCAAACAGTTCTACACAATACTCAATCATGAATGCACACAACAAGAATTAACTTACTCATGCAAGAAATAATTGTGTACTCAAAGACTCAAGTTGTGACTCACCATTATCAAAGATTCTCAAGCTCACAATACTTGTTTCAAATGCAGGTTCAAGCTCAACAAAAGTGATCAAATGCCCTCACAAAAGGAATGATTCCATATTTACACATAATTGTTCAACAAGTTAAAGCTCCGGAATCAAATGCAACGCTCACACTCACAAAGATGAAACACAATGTATGACTTACCCATAGGCTTGCCCATATTTTCCAATTGACATTTGCTTCAGCTTACTCAAGATCAAAAAGGTCTTTTCAAGGCTTGTAATGGGGCTGACTACAAAGGTATGGTCATTTAAGATCAGTGAATTTTATCCTCATGAAATGTGGTGTGAACAACACTTCCTTTCCTTTTCCTCATCAGTTTCATTCGTGCTTACAAGTCATCCCATTATTCACTTTCCATGGTCAGTTGGAAACTTCATTTCTTTTTGTATTTTCATAGCTTTATTCCACAACTTTTTCTTTTTCTTTTTCATTCTTTTATTTTTTTTCATCTCTTTTTTTGTATGGAGGGGTTCCATTTTTCTCAAAACATGGGTAAAAGGGGATTTTCTTGCACTCCTCGATTTACCTTCTCTTTTCAACACACCCCCAACTTAGGTTTTTGGCTTAAGTTGGTTATTCAGACAAACGACAAATCATGTGGATTATGGATAATGGATTAAGAAGGTTTATGATTTCATCAAGTTTCTTCCAAGAAAAGGATAAGGCTTATGGGGTGTTCAAAAAAGGTTCACACATTCACAAGGTAGGCTACAAAAAGAGGTATAATGTCAAATTGGCTCACACTCTTCAAAGTTGCCTAAAATCTTATCAAGAGATAGCCTCACATAGTCAACCGAACCAACGGGGCAAATTCTAGGTGTCATTAGACATGGTTCAAGGTAAGCTCATCACTCAAGGCATTGACACCAGTCAAAAAAGACTCCTCACTTTCTCTTGTGTGCAACGTTCATCACAAGAGAATCAATTTGCTAATTGGCTAATCACAACGAGATGCAAAAAGTTCACATATTGTCTATGCAACTTCATTTGGCCTTATCATAGCCGCGCATTCATGTTTGTTCGATTATGAGCACTATTCAAGTCATCAGTGATACAGTACTTTTTATGGATGATTGAGCTTATAGCTCCTTATGCTTTAAATTGTAAATGATTTTTTACCCTTCTGAAAAATTTTGCCACCTTTGGTATGTATTTTAATGTGGCTGTTCTTTGGCAAATTTTAGTCTCGGTTTTGATCAATACTGATGACTTGAATAGTGCTCATAATCGAACAAACATGAATGCGCGGCTATGATGAGGCCAAATGAAGTTGCATAGACAATATGTGAACTTTTTGCATCTCGTTGTGATTAGCCAATTAGCAAATTGATTCTCTTGTGATGAACGTTGCACACTAGCGAAAGAGTGGAATCTTGTTTGAGTTTGGTGTCAATGCCTTGAGTGATGAGTTTACCTTGAACCATGTATAATGACACCTAGAATTTTCCCCGTTGATCCAGTCGACTATGTGAGGCTATCTCTTGATATGATCATAGGCAACTTTGAAGAGTGTGAGTCAATTTGACGTTATATCTCTTTTTGTGGCCTACCTTGTGAGTGTGTGAACCTCCTTTGAACATCCCTTAAGCCTTATCCTTTTCTTGAAGAAACATGATGAAATCGTAACCTTTCTTAATCCATTACCCATAATCCTCATAATTTGGGGTTTGTTTAAATAGCCAACTTAAGCCAAAAGCCTAAGTTGGGTGTGTGGTGAAAAGAGAAGGTAAATCAAGGAGTGCAAGAAAATCCCCTTTTACCCATGTTTTGAGAAAAATGGAACCCCTCCATACAAAAAAAAAGAGATGAAAAAGAAGAAAGGAATGAAAAAGAAAAAGAAAAAGTTGTGGAATAAAGTTATGAAAATACAAAAAGAAATAGGGTTTCCAACAGACCATGGAAATTGAATAATGGGATGAGTTGTGAGCACGAATAAAACTGATGAGGAAAAGGAAAGGAAGTGTTGTTCAAACCACATTTCATGAGGATAAAAGTCACTGATCCTAAATGACAGCCCCATTACTAGCCTTGAAAAGACCTTTTTGATCTTGAGTAAGCTGAAGCAAATGTCAATTGGAAAATACGGGCAAACCTATAGGTGAAGTCATACATTGTGTTTCATCTTTGTGAGTGTGGGCGTTGCATTTGATTCCGGAGCTTTAACTTGTTGAACCATTATGTGTGAATGTGGAATCATTCCTTGTGTGAGGGCATTTGATCACTTTTGTTGAGCTTGAACTTGCATTTGAAGCAAGTATTGTGGGCTTGAGAATCTTTGATAATGGTGAGTGACAACTTGAGTCTTTGGGTACACAATTAATCCGTGCATGAGTAAGTTGATTCTTTTTGTGTGTATTCATGATTGAGTTTTGTGTAGCACTGTTTGAGACATTCTTTTTGAACTACTGAACTTGAATTTTACTTGAGGACAAGCAAAAGTTTAAGTTGGGGGTGTTGATGAGTCCACGAATTGGACTCATTCAGGGATTTATTTTAATAGATTTAGTGTCCTCAAATGCATATTTTGTCTCAATAACTAATGTAAATCCTTGAATTTCAAGTATTTAGACTTAGGGACAAAGCATGGACACTATCGAGCAAAGAGGAACAAGGCAGCTGAAAGAAATAAGAAATGAAGGCCTGAGGATCGCCTAACCCATTAGGCGAGTCGCTGAAGGGCATAAGTATCGCCTAATGTTCCAGTGTGTAATGCCCTGAAGGAGAAAATCAAGTAGGCGAAGGAGAGGAGCAGTGCTATATTGCACAATGATACAAAACATGAAGATGCTGAAGGCAATAGCAAAACGCCGATGGAATATACCAAAGGGTGGATCGCTGAGTGGACTAGCGATCCCGACTAACTGCGCTGAGTAATCCTTCGCAGCACACTTTTTGACAACTATAAATACTTATTTGAATTTAGAATCTGAGACTTATGCAATTTTAGAATACCAAATACTATTTTCAGTTATAGGACTCACTTTTTGGAGACATTGTTCCTTAGCTTTGAGGATTTGCAAATTTCCAATTCCAAGAAATTGGAAGTGGGGTATTGAAGATTCTTCATCGTTGACATGTGTAAAGACATTTTCAATCGTACCCGCTTGATGGAAAGATTTTTCGGTATCGATTTCTATCTTTACTATGTCAAGCTAAAACCCCAATTCTTGGGGTGTGATTATGTGAATATGGGTTGAATTTACTATTGGGTATTACTAATTAATAGTTTATTTGTTGTTTAAAGGTGATTTCATTCAGTAGTTGTAGTTGAATTTAATGGGTTGTAGCTGCAAATACAATCTTAACTTCATGTATTTGGCTTGCTTGAGAGAGAGGGGTTTCAAAACCAAAACTACTGAATCGATAGTTTGTGGTTATTGAGTTGTCGTGGGTTCAAATCGAGAGAGTGAATCCTAATCCCTCTCCCACACATTTAGCTTGAGAGAGTGAATGGACTAAAGCAAAGGTTGTGCTTAATTGTTGTTTATCGGTGTTCAAGAGAAACCAATTTGATTCGTGGTAAATTGTTAGAGAGAAAACTTATCCCCACTAAAGTCTAGCTTAGTTACCAATTTACAGCGATTTCCTATTAATTGCAACTACCCAGTTGTTTACCTTAGCCCATATTCCTATCACATCCCAAGAATCTCGTCTCCATATCCCTTGTGTTCCCCCTAATTTAATATGTTTTTCTTCATATATGTCTTTAGCTATAATGACTAGAGAGGATTTCTTTCTTTTCCACTTATTCTCGACTGAAAACCGCTCCCTTGGGACTCGACCCCAACTCACTAGTTGGGTTATATTACTATTAAACGATCGTGGACACTTAGTATTGGATGAAGCGTCCGGATCCGTTAATCAATGACCCAAGGTACACCTTAGATGTGACATGGCGTATAGGACCCCGAGAGGCCCTACACAAGCCACTTAGCATACATCATACAAGATAATAGAATTAAAGAGTTCAAAAGACAATTCTATATCAAAAGATTTTAAAAAACGTAGCGGAAGTCTAACATATCCTCAAAGCCAACTATTAAATGAAAGAGTAATTGGAACGTAACCTATACATCACATACAACATTCGAAAAGAAAAGACTTAAAGTAATAATAAGTCTCGGTCCTTTGGATATGAGGACTCACCAACCTTCAATGGCTAAAAAAGTATCAACTAGCCACAAGTGTGCGGAATAGGAGCGTCGGACCCTGCATTAGTGAAGCAATGTAGGAAAGAGTATATGTTAGTACATAGAATGGACCAAGTATAATACTAATGCATAAAAGTTATGAAATCATGGTAAAAAGGACTTCAAATGGCATGCAATGACAAAGCCAAACCATAAGATAAAAGGTTAGAAAATGTAAATCATAATCATGGTCAAGGCAAGCTAAGCATCTTTAAAACACTTGTGAGATACTTCTAGAATTAACCTTAGTTTATTATTGTGAAAGTAGTCATTAACCGACATATAGACCATGTGGGCTATAACATGGAATATACTGTCTATCCCACACCAAAAGAGATGTCCTTACTTGCAAAGGTAAGAACCATAAACTTCTAGCTTAAGTGGATCCACTAGCTAATGTCTATCTAAGACAATTGTCCTATGGTGGCACATAGTTATGGGATAGGGAGACTTCTACTAGAAACTCAGCCTCTACTATGGGGGAGCTTCCATCTCAATATCCTCTTGGTTCTAATAATATATCCCACAGAATAGTCATAAATCTTAACTTGTCTTATTATCCATGGAAGGGCACATCAAGTAGTCAATACAAGATAGAATTCATTAGAATAGCTCTTAGTTCTTGATTCAAAGTTTAGTTGATAAAACCTTTCAACTCTATGAATCCTTTATGTGATAAAACCATTTCACATTCATATTTTGAGTAGTATGTGAGAAATCTTTTCACAACAACAACAATATTGATACTTCACTCTCAAAGCATCCTTAAATCATATTCATTAATTTCATAAAGAAAGATGCATATCTTTATAAAATCATCTTAGGTAGTTCAAAGCCCACATCATAACATCATAGTCTAGAAAGCATGGGTTAATGGGGATTCCACTTAAAAATATGAAAGTACTTAAATTCATGCATAAAAAGACTTTACAATCAATTGGATCAACATTGAAAGGAACCCATGACAGTTGAATATAAATCTAATTTGATTAGGGAATCTAACTTTACAAAATTGGGGATTTTAGGAACCTATGGAGGAAAGAACTCCATAGGTGAAGACTATCATACCTTGATGTAAAAAGCCCTCAAGCAATGGTGAATTGGAGACTTGATCTTGAAATCTTAGACTTCTTTTTCTTCCTTAGAGATGAAATATTTGAGAGGATGAACTTGATCAACTTTAAGGTATTTAGGAGAGTGAATTGGGTAATTTGGGGGTTTTAAATCATTATATAGGGCTTATGGTAGAAGGTAAAACAATGTAGTATACGGTTAAAATGATTACAGAAAAGACCAAAAAGCCTATAAAAATAATTGTCGAACCTCCACCAACTGTTGGACTTACGGTCCGTAGGTCCAAACACGGACCATCATGTCCAATCATCCCTAGAGTTCTGGGACTCTACTTTTGGACCCCATCGACGGTTGTAATGTATGGTCCGTTGGTCCACTTACGGACCATACATGCCAACCATAGGTCCCAACTTTGACCCTCAAAATTTTACTAAGTTTGGGACTCTCCTACGAGACCTACCTATCACTCGTACATTGAACGATGGATTGTCCTGGTGAACCGTAAAAAGGTACTGGGACTTGGCATTTTAAAAATTATGTAGCTTGCCACCGACGGCTCCCACCTACAACCCGTAAGTCCACCTACAGTATGTCAATGGTTCCGTTGATGCAGACACTAGTTTCCTGCAAATTTTCCTTCTTTTCAAATCAGAGGTGTTACAATATCTCCCCCTTGGGACCATTCTTCCTTGAATGGGACTCAAGACATCTTAAGCAAGGTAGGAACTAGATCTAACAACCCAACATGAATGCAATCACATAAATGCACATATCAGAGGAGGAAACATCAACTCCAAGCTAAAGCATGTTCAAAACATCATTTTACATGGTCTATATGCCACTCATACTCAAATTCACATAAACATGAAGAAATCATCCAGGTTAACTCATTTATTAAGATTTTCATGAATATGCAAAAATGAGGAATCATGGGAATATCTAAGACACATGAAACCAAAATATAAAATAAGTTAAGTATCCAAATATAAAATGCAAACAGGAAGATGAGAAAATACACGAGGCTTGGAATCATAACAGCCAATTCAAGGATGGCAACTACATTACCAGTTAATAGGAGTTCTAGTTTTCATCACAAACGACTAGTAGAAAAACATTTCATCTGATGTTATCAGACATAAAGATCATAATTTCACTCTAGGTTTTGACACCCTAATATGTATAAACTATGTTCCTAGGTATCCGTTTTTACCTCAGTGTGACTTGGGCCACAACTTACACATTAGCCACAAAATTATACACCCACATCAGATACGCAACTGTAGTCGAATCCAGAACAATTTATAGCAAAAAATATAAAATCACCTAAATCTATCAATAGATTCTTTTGGAAACTGCATATTCATTAAAAACATCAACTTACGAATTCTTTGGCATTTTGTGGAATTTGAAGGATGGCGGAGAAAGCATTGCACAGACTAAGAAAAAATGCATTCAAAGGAAACTCCAGGTCCACGATAATTTGAAGATGAGAAACATTTGAAAGCAATCTTAAAGATAATATATGCCACACTTTATAATATTTCAAGACAAAAAACATCAAAAATGACATTTGTCACAAAAGAGACTTGAAAACGACATTGAAGGAAATTAACAATTACAAGAATTTGCCTCTATGGTTAATGATGTCAAAATATGGCCAGAAATTAAGTTCTCATAACCATGGGAGCCAGCCTTAAAGTTCTTCCAGCTGATGTAGTCCAAGTTGAATTTCCAGAAAAGATAAACAAATAAGTAACTAAACAACAATTTGACATTCATACACAAAGTGTGCTCTCTCTAACAACTTAAGCTTTTAGATAAGATGGTCACACACTTCAACACGATATTAGAGACGGCAAAGGTCCTGGGATCGAATCTCACCACCACCAAAATTAAAAAGAATTTCCACGTGATTGGCTCATGAAAAAGAATTAGGACCGCACGTGAGGGGGCATGTTGAGAATATAATTAAATAATAAAAGTGTGCTCTCTCTAACAAATTAAGCTTTTAGATGAGATGGTCAAACAATTTAACACATAGGAACTTCTTTCTCACTAGCCTAAGTGGAACCAAAATCATACTTAAGGTATGTCGACTTAGTGCGAACATTTCAGGCATCCGTAGAACAGTGTTTTCATGGAGTGTAACACATATGGAGTCATGTAGCTCAATGTACATCGATTTGATATAACAAAGGTCCTAATGAGGATAATGGCATATTAAAGCATAATGATATTCAAATAGAAAACAGTAAAAATACAGGCCATCCATCTTACGTGTAAGGAAAAATCAATTTTTCTTTCTCTAGATGCTTAGATTTAACTCATTGTATCATCTAATATCTATGATTTCCTATTATGACCGAAAGTCTTGCTTTATACAGTACAATCATTTCTTTGAATTCTATTTGGATCAGTGAGAAATCCCCCTAAGCCAATGGAGCACATCGCAGAACTCATTGGATAATGGGTCCACTCCTCTATACTTCTCCACTTAAATACCGTGTTTTTGTCTTTATAAATAAAAACATGAAGCATTTGTTTACGGTAGGATTCGAGCCCGTGTTGTGCGCCTAACACACAAATCATGTGCTATGCTATTAGCACTACACCAAGCCCCTAGGGCAATGTCATCTCTTCACATTCTTAACTCTATTTTTGCTCCTTTTCCGTAATGTTACATTCCTCTTTCTTCACAAATGCAAAGGAAATCCTAAGAATACTTCAAGGACCCAAAACATTTCACTATCCTTAAAATATAGTATGATATATGTATCATTTTGTGTTGATTGGCAATAAAATCTAATACATGCCTACACCAAATGATTATACCTTTCACTGATACAATTTATTTTCCCTACCCATTGTTTTTTAACTCAATTGAATAGCAATCACAAAACTATAACATAAGGAATCTCACCTCTGTGGAACAAAAATGTGTCCATGTTCTATGACATTTTAAAACAAACACCACAAAAAATTTAATATACTAGCTAGTTATTTGTAATACCCCAACAATTTCTAAGCTAAGACCCAAACCATTCTCTGATTGCGAAAAGCCCAAACTCGATAATTTCTAAGTGCATAGATGTTAAGATCAATTCTTAAGTGTGGAAAGTATATTGGATAGGGATTAAGGTCATAAAGAATCTCTACCACAAAGTCGAGTTCAAAGATTCCTAACTGATTGAGTTTTGGTATAAAATATTGATAGGTGAACTTCAAATGTTCATATTCCTTGAATATGAAAAGTTATGTGGGTCCTAATCTATCAAATTAAATGTATTTGAGTCTTCTTTCCAATGCAATAAATTGTTCATCAATTCAATATTGTACACAAAATTATATGCCTATTTTACTGGATATTGTCTTGCTGCGTACCGGCCCCCGGGCCTGAGGCATTTTTCTGCACGACCGCACACCAAGGCAGCAGCTAACGCCTTGCTGCACGCCCAACATGATTTCTGTGTGATAGTGCACCTCAATAGTATCTTAAATAACCCCCAAAGACGTAGTTCACCTCCCTTGTTCAGAAACTTTTCCTAGATAGAGAAGTTCTCAATAAACTAGCTTTCTCCAAGGTTCATCCATCATCTGTAGAAATATAGAAGAGAATGTAAGGAATTTTTTTTGTATTTCCTTATGATCAATGTACAGATTTCTACCACTATTTTTACATGCAATTGCTAAAAATGAAATGTAAAACAAAATTAGTGTATTTACTCTAATTCTGGATGATTTTATTCTTTACCATATATACAATTATTCTTTTTATAGTTGTGTATCTTCTGAGTTGTGTATAGCTTGTGAGTTGTCAATTCTAATATCATATCAATTCAAATGAAACGAGCCCAATAGATAGTTGGCCCAACTTGTTTGTAAGATGTCCATTCTCCTCTTTCTTATCTTGGTCTACAATGTTAACAAGAGTGGTTCCCTTTTTGTGTGAATGCAGCCTCTTATCTCCAACACCCACCCCCCCCCCCTTCCCCAGGTTGAAGGGGAAAGAAGATAGTCCCAACTTGCCAAGTATCAAAAACAAAGATGGACCAGATAGAGGTTTGGTAAAGAGGTCGGCAAGCTGAGATTTTGAAGGAACAAAAGACAGAGATATCAAACCTAAAAGAAGTTGTTGGCGAATGAAGTGACAGTCTAGCTTAACATGCTTTGTCCGTTCATAAAAGACCAGATTTTGGGTGATATGGATTACGGCTTGGCTATCGAAATATATATGGACTGATAATGATGGTTCAAGGGATAAATCAATGAGAAGACGAGTGAGCCAGGTTAATTCTACAACAAGACGTTTCATTGAGCGGTACTCAACTTGAGCTGAAGAAAGGGATATGGAGGTTTGTTTTTTCAATTTCCAACTAATAGGAGAACCACTCAAGCTTATAAAGAAGCCACTCACAAATCTACAAGAATCACGACAAGCCACCCAATATGCATCAGAAAAAGATAAAGAGAAAAATTAGTGTTTGAATTGAGAAAAAGGCCTTGAGTGGGGTTTGATTTAAGGTATTGAAGGACACGTAGAGCTGTTGTGAAATGGGAAATAGAGGGTTGTTGCATGTATTTGCTAAGGGACATTGAAAGAAAGGTCGGGTCTTGTATGGGTGAGGTAGTTAAGTTTTCCAATCAAACGCTGATAGATGGTTGGATCAAGCAAATGAGTTCCTGATGCAATAGTTAATTTGATGGAATGATCAAGTGGAGAAGATATTGTGGGGAGACTGGATCAATTAAATTCACTAAGTCCCGAGTAAACTTGCTTTGTGTAATGTTTTGAAACATGTTGGTTCCTGCATGATTTCCATTCATAAGAAATAATGAATTTTCCCAAGATCCTTTATTTGAAATTATGAATGTAGAAAAGACTTAAGATCTAAAAGCTCTGAGCATCATCACTGGTGAGTAATAAATCATCAACATAAACTGCCACAATAGAGATAGAGCTTCCAGTATTTTTAAAAAATAATGAATAATCGTTAAGATATGAGGAAAAACCTTTAAAATTGAGAGCCCCTACAAGCATTGCATACTATTGTCTGGAGGCTTGTTTAAATTATAAAGAGTTTTCTTGAGTTTACAGACATGGTGGGAACTGGGTGGACACATTACGGAAGGAAATTTCATGTAAACCTCTTCTTGTAGGTCTCCATAGAGAAAAACATTACTTACATCAAAATGAGAAACTGGCCAAGTCTTCTTGATTGCAATAGCTAATATGCATCTGATAGTCGCCATCATGACAATTGGAGAAAAAGTTTTATTGTAGTCTATGCCTTCCTTTTGTATGTCACCTCTGATAACCAATCTTGCTTTAAGTCTTTCTATACTTCCATCAGCCTTTTGTTTAACCTTGTAGACCCACTTACAAGGTAAAGCTTTCCTTCCAGAAGGGTGAGGCACCACATCCTATGTTCGATTAATGATCAAAGACTGCAATTTAGAATCCATGGCAGCTTTCCATCAAGGACGTTGGCAAGCTTGAGAATGATGAGCGGGTTCTGAAATTTGTGAAATAGAATGCAGCAAAACCTGATTTTGACAGGAAATAGAAGGAAATGGATATGTAGATGGTGAGGAAGGTATTACTAGACAAGTAGTAGTAAGATCAGTGGTAAAAAGATTATTGCAAACAAAGTCATGTAAATGACTAGGTAAAATACCTTTGTTTTGTCTACCAGATCTTCTAGGGATTGGGATGCTAGGGGAAGATAAGGGGCATGAATAGTGGAGGTATGTGAAGTAGTAGTAGTTTGAGGATAAGAAGTAGAATTAGTGTCCATAGCAGGAGATATAACTGGTGAGGGTTGGTCTGAAATTGTAGGAGAAGGAAAGAACATGGATTCATCTGTAGTGTGATCGGAATATATAGAAGAGATATGTGAAAAAATGGTAGATAAAATGGTATTAGGAAAATAGGCAAATTGAAAAATGTGTTCATGAAAATGAACATCCCATGATATGCATACCTTCTTAGAATCTAGAATAAGGACTCGGTATCCCTTTTGTCCAATAGGATAGCCTAAAAAGATGCAATCAGGTGCTCTAGGCTGGAATTTGCCTTTATTGTGTGATAATGTAGAAGCATAACACAAACATCCAAAGCTTCTTAAAGTATGATATGAAGGTTTTTTATTAAACAAGAGTGCATAAGAAGTGTTACCTTCCAGTACTCTAGATGGAAACCTGTTAATCAAATATGTTGCGGTGAGTATGCACTCTCCCCAATAAGGAATTGGAATTTAGGAATGGAGCATTAAGGCTCTAGCAATTTTCAGTTAGTGCTTATGTTTCCTTTCAACAATTCCATTTTGTTGGGGTGTGGTTGTACAAAAAGGTTGATGTAGAATTCCCTATGATTGTAAAAATGAATAAGATTTTGCACTCTTCCCTAGTTCCAAGGAATTGTTAGATCTTATTAGTTTCACTTTAGCATTGGACTGTCTTTCTATCATGCATAATAAAGACTTGAGTACTGAAAAAGCATTTGATTTAGTAGTTAACAAATAAGTCCAAGTCCCTCTATTAAAATCATCCATAATTGTGAGAAAGTATTTATAACCATTATAAGTAGGAACCTTATAGGGACCCCAAATATCAATGTGAAGAAGATCAAATATTCCTTTACTCTTAATATGACTAATTGAAAATTGTAGTCTGGACTGTCTTGCTAAGCGGCACAAAGTGCAAGTGCATTCAAAATTTCATGAAAATAAAATTGAACTGATATATTTCATTGCATTGAAAGGCAAATTCCCCAATATTATATTCCATAAAATTACATCATATTGTGGTTTAGCTAAAATAGGGACATAAATTGAATCTAGAATAGAATGAGAATTAAATCTCTTGGAAAACAAAACTATTGAATCTGAAACATAATGAGAACTAGCTCTCTTAGGAAATGAAACTATTTTTTTGTAGCAAGAGGTTGAGTGCCACTAGGCTCTAAAATGTATAGTTTATCTTTGACTTCAACAAGAACTTAAGGGCTCTTCAATAAAGGGCCTTGCAAAAGACAATAAACTGAGAGTAAATTATATCTGAAACTTGGGATATGAAGGACATTTGTGAGTATAAAATCAAGAAAAAGAGAAAGAGATCATGCATGGGTAACCTTTACTCTAGATGAATTAGGTAACCTGACCATTACAGGCTTGGGTAATGGTATGAGAGATAAAAAAAGATTTAGAATCAAAGAACATATGTTCAAAGGCCCTGAGTCAATAATCCAAGATTTAGAATTTGAATTATCTACTGAATAACAAGAGGGAAAATGCTCAAAAAATATACTAGCAGGCGAGTTGACAGTGACTTATAATCCAACAGGTTTTCCTTCTTGAATATATTTTAAGAGATGAACAAGCTGAGTGGATTGATTTAGGGAGTTGTTGAGCAACATTATGATTCTCAGAAGAAGCAAGAATAGATTGATTCTCATCTGGTTCTTCAATTGAAGTTGCAAAGTTGCTTCTCACAGTTTCTTGAAATTTCTTGGATTTGGTAAACTTAAACCACTGGAAAACCTATTAGCTTGTAACAATTATTGTAGTGTGATTATTCATCATACAATAATTGCAAAATTGGTTTCTTTTCTTTCCTTTATTAGATGTGTTTCCTTTGAGATAAGTATTTCCAGGCTTCTGTTGATAGTTAAATCCAGATCCACTTATCTGTTGAGTGTTGAGTTGATTTTCTAAGATAGTTGATTTTTCTACCATGAAAGAAGAGCTATCTCTAGGAAACTGAGAAGATAGATGAGTTTCTATCTGATTTTCATCCAGCATCAAAAGAGAATATGCATAGTTCACAATGGGTAATGGATTAAGCATAAGAATATTGCTTCTGGCTGGTGCATATGTATCAATTATTCCCGTGAGGAAATGAATGAGCCTCTCATTTCCTTGGAATTGAATCATCTTCTTTTTTCCCTTCACATGAACACTCACAAGTGCAAAGCATATTAGTGTTTAGATTGTCTAACTCATCCCATAACCTTTTCATCTTGGTGAAGTATCCAACAATATCAATAGATCCTTGGATTAAATCTGCTAATTCTTTCTGCAGATGATACATCTATGTTCAAGATCTGACCAAAGATCTTTGGTTGTTCTTGAATAAAGAAAACTAGAAAAAATATCTTTAGAAAGAGAATTTAAAAACAAAGATGTTACCATATCATTGCAGCGACTCCAGAGTTTAAGGTCGAATCAGCTAAGGTTGGAACAGGACAAGCTTCATCTATGAAGCCCAACTTGTTTTTGCTGAGAGAAATAAGAATAGACCTTCTCTATCCTGGATATCCTTTGCCATCAAAAGGAGTATTGACCAGGACCATTCCTGGTACATTAGATGGATGAAGAAAGTAGGGATGAGGATTTTCAATGGTGATTCCATTGTCTTGTTGAACACTTGTATTAGGAGTGCCTTCAGTGCTCTCAGCAGTGGAGTTTGGCATCTTTGTAAGGAATAAAGAAAAGAATAATCGAAGAAATTAAAAATATATGAGCTAACATATGTTACTGCTCTGATACCATGTAGAAATATAAGAGAGAATGTATGGAAATTTTTCTATATTTCCTTATGATCATTGTATAGATTTCTACCATAATTTATACATGTAATGGCTGAAAGGAAATGTAAAACAAAATTAATGGGCCCGCGCTTCGCGCAGTTAGAACAGTCTTCTTTAAAACTTATTAGAATAGAACTTTCTTGTTATTTGATGTTATAGTAATTTTATATAAATATGTTTTTAAGAGTATAGAGGTTATTTAATTCTATTTTACCATTTTTTTTATTAAAAGAAAAGGCAAAATTACAAATCATAACACTATTTCCTCCTAGTTTACATAATTTCATTTTACAGATTCATTAATTTGCTTATGAAATTTTACAATGGTTAGTTTATTTTTATCATCTATATGCATGGTTACATAGTGTCTTTAATTAGAGAGTCCAATAAATATTTTTCTCAATTTTCTTCTTTGCAAATTTCGTTAGTATAACACTATTAATTGCTTTCAAAATATTAAATGTTTTTTTTAAAATATATATATAACTAATGTGTTTATCAAGAGCAAATGTTCCATAATCATATGGTTTACCAATAAGTAATATGTAGTCATTATGTGTTTTAAAATTAAAATGCAATCTTCCAAAATCAAATTTTCATGTGTAATATAGTTATGATAGTGTTTTGGAATTGAAGTCATGCACAAACAAAACATTATGATCCTTGAAAAGGATGAAAGAGAAGTAAAGGATAATGGGAAAAAAGTTCAAAAAATTACTTTGGTGTGAGAGAATACTTATCATTGTGTATCATATAATTGTAATTAATTGCTAGTTTTAATTCTATCATTTGACTTTCTATTTGTTTTTACTCCTATTAATATTAACATTATTATGACAACAACAAAAAATCACATAAATTTTTAGGCTTGATCTCTTGGAGAAGAAAAGATTTCTTTGGAGTATGTTGTAAATAAATGTATTATGTAAAAAGTTATTTGTAAATCTGCAGTAGTTGGCTTTACGTAGAGTCTGTACTAACAAATAGGTATAACAATAACTTTACAGAAACATAAACAACAAAGTTTAAAACATTTACTCAAAAACAATAATTAATATCATAAGCATAAATTAATGAGTGTAAAAAAACATACCAGGATCTGTAACTTGTCACGACCCAAGCCTAGGGCCTAGACGTGACATGGCGAATGAGGAACCCGAAAGAACCCCAAACAAGCCTCTCAAACTTGTCATCACACTTCATCGGTCGCGAAAGTACATTCAACATTAATTAACGGGAAATAGGGACTAAGGGCAAACC